>JAGKTI010000067.1:170758-191300 GCA_018397915.1 Birgus latro
GTGATGTTTTAAGTGACTCTTTTGATAAAACCAAGGCAAGAGTATTTATGCAAGATTCTGCCCCTGCACATGTTGCAAAGTCAGTGAAACAGTGGCTAACAGACTGTGAGGTTCCCTTTATTCGAGATTGGCCCGGAAACAGCCCAGATATCAATCCCATTGAGATTTTTTGGGCGCACATGAAGCGGCAGCTGCGTAGTATGGACACATCATCTTTGCCTAAACTTGAGGCTGCAGTTATGCAGCTATGGAGCAGTTTTAGTCCGTTTGTTCTGCAAAACTACGCCATCAGTCTCCCCAGACGCCTTAAGAAGATAATAAAGGTGAAGGGGAAACCCAGTAAATACTAAATTCAATGGTGAGTGTTAATTTATTTGTTTCTCCTTGCTAACCACAAGATTGTTTTCTTTTTTAAGATGGTGTCAACACTTTCCGCTCCTACTGTATATATATAATAAATATATATATATATATAATATATAAATATATATCAAATACATATATATATATATACAGTATATATATATATATAATATATATATATATATATAGATAGATATAGATAGACAGATAGATAGATAGATAGACAAATAGATAGATATACATAGAAATATTGTATACATATTAGGGTATTCCTTAAAATGGAAAAGTTGGAATTTTGAGGCTCCTTAATCTAAAATATCTTATGTATCTAAAAACTTCCCATGCAAAAATTTGACAAAATAAACAAATTTCAACAGGTTGCACAAGAGAAAGTTCTCCAGTTAAAATACATGGTGAAATTAGGTTATCTTCTGTTCGTTAAATGGTGATAATTTGGTCCAAATCTTTCATGTAAAAATATATATCTATATACCTATATCTACCTATCTATATACATATACATAAACCAAACACTTTCAGTGCTCTTGTCATACTTCTGCACATTTTTGTAGAAATGCTTCCCTCACATACTGTATAGTGTTTATTTCAGTACCACAAATATTCTGTTGAGAATTAATCTCAATATTACAACAACTACAGCCTAAGATAATTCTGGCTGAGTTCAGATCATATGAGATGAATTCTCTGTCAAGTGGTATTATTCTCACCATGACATCAGTATGTTTGGGGAAGCCAATTGGTTAAATGGCAGACCAGGAAGGGGCAATCTGATATTTATCAACAATGGCATAAAATCATGTTGACAGCAAGTTTGCAAAACATTAACATTAACCTTGTACTTTACAGTTAAGGATATGTGTATGCTGGATTCAACATGTGCAGAGCCCATTCTGGGTCACTCAACTGCTACCACTGCCACAACTTTTTTTTTTCCAAGGATGAATTATCTTTAATCTGTGGACTTTGTGCATACAGGACATGTTCCAACAAGTCTTCTCCATGCTGTGTAAAATGTTCCAGTCTTACTATCACCTGACTGTCAGCCACTTTGCATCTGATAAATTCTGTTCTGTTATGATCTAACATATATATATATTGTTAATGGAAAATATCGGTTACATGTGCACAAAAAATGCAAAGCACCCTGAGTCCCTTGATGGCAGGTCTACTGAACAGTTGCTTGTTGTGTAACAAAACAGGTCAGGTTAATGAGTTTCTGAGTGAATTTCACTTAGATATCCTCTGTCCTAATGAAACATGGTGATATGAAACTGATAATAACATTATTCACAACATTCTTTCTGACACATTTCATGATTAGTGCTTCCAGCCTTTCTGCTAATGCTCCAGGTGTTGGTTAATATCAGACAGTTTAAATGTAATTCTATTCCTTCCTCCCCTAACTTGTGGAGGTACGGACAACCCTTGATACCCAAACGACTAATATTCAAATTGCCATTTTTAGCACCAAAAAAGCCTTTAGTCGAATCAGCATTTCTGTTTATCCGAATTCCCAATACTGTACACAAAAAATTCCTCTACGAGAGATTTTTTAACTACAAACTGCTAGACATAAACAAATGCCCAGTCAACCCTCAAGAAAAAGTATCTGTACTGTATGTTTTGCACCAAACCCTTTAATCAAGTCAGTATTCTTGTATATCGGGATATAACCCTATATGACCCCCTGACATAACCCATATCTGTAACCTATTTGTTACTGAGAGTTGTCTGAATTCTGTTGCAGGCACTGTGCTACTCTAAGTGTGTAACAATGATTGGATGTGCACTTAAAAAGTGACTAAAGTCACAGAGGAAGAAAAAAGGAATTAAAGATTTCCCGAGCTAGACCTTACAATGAGATCATATAGCCCCGTGAGGTAACAGAAGGGCGCTACCCCTCCCGGCACGGCAGTCCCGGGCGCGGCTCAAACTCGTGACCCCTAGGTCTCGAGCTTGATGCTCTACCTCTGAGCCACCGTGCCCCCACAGAAAAAATAAATAAAAATAAAAAAAATAAAATAAAATAAAATAATCCATTCACAAGATTACTGGTGTCTGCCATTCATAAAAAAATCTGTTAACAGTTGGACTTGATCAGCTGTAGGTTGAAGTTTTGGGGGAAACAGACTGGGGAAGTGAGTTCCAAAGAGATGCAGTTCAGGGAATAAAAGATTTCTGATGGGCAAAGTTCTGCAATATGGCAGTGTGACATTCCAGTCATGAGTGCTACCAAATGCCTGTGTAGCACAGGGGAAATCATGGAGAGGTGGCACAATGGATGCAACTTTGTCTGAGCATGTCATAAAAGTATCTAAAATAATGCAAGGGAGGCAACATTCCTTCTTACCTGTAGGGGAGATATTTTATTTGTAATAGCAGGGATATTAATAATTCTAACAGCTTTGTTCTGAATTTTGTCTAGTTGTTTTAGTACAACCTCCCCACATCCATTCCACAAGGGTGAGCAATATTCCAGCTGAAGGAACACATGACTCTTATAGACTATAGCTAACTGCTCGTCAGTGAAGAAGCTACGAACTCTGTACAACAATCCAAACTTCTTTGAGGCAGTTTTAGCTAGCGATCTGACATGAAAGGTCCAGTTGAGGGCATTGTTAACCCCTAAAGTACTATGACTGACAATCGTCAGTTTGTAAGTTTGCCACATAATGTCCTATGACTAACAATTGTAGAAGGTCTGTCAAAAACTGTCGAACATTGAGCCAGCCCCTTTTATGAAGTAAATGGTTCCCACCTAATCAGAACTAGGGGATGTGGTGGTGGGAAGGAAGATCTTGCCCCATCACCAGGTCTGTAGGGGGACCCCCCCCCTCCCTCAGCCACTTCTCCACCTCCCTCTGGCTGATTGGATACAGCCAGCTCTGTCCCCTTCCACCCAAATAACTCACCAATACCACATCTACATCATGTGTGCAGGGTGTCTCATGCCCCCCCCCCACTCCTCCACTCTCCCTTTATATCGAATGACGCAACAATTTTCCTGCTATGATTGCTTTGTGTGTGTTTCCTCCTGTCACAATACCCCCAAAACCACCTCTCCCCCTTTGAGGGTGCATCTTATCCCCCGTTACCCCCAACAGAGACCCCTCACCCCATCTCCACCTTCCTCCCTCCCTATCATTTGTCCCATTCCCTGCCATTCTGTCTACTCTCACCTATCTATCTATTGCCAGACGCCTCAATCCCGAACGGGGTGGCCACAAACAAATCGCCTCCACGTCACTCTGTCCCCTGCCATTTCACTACCACGCTCCCAACTCACACCCCCCTCTCTCATATACCTCTCCACTCCATCCCTCCATCTCATCCTCGGCCTCCCCCTCCCTCTCGCCCCCTCCACCTCACTCACATACACTCTCCTCGTCAATCTTTCACTCTTCATCCTCTCCGCACGTCCAAACCACCTTAACGTGTTTCTCCTAACGCTTCCCATCACGTCCTCAAGCACACCACAACGCTCCTTCACTTCCTCATTTGTTAGTCTGTCTCTCAATGTGACTCCACATGCTCCTCTCAAATAACTCATCTCCACTGCTCTCACTCTTGACTTCTGTCCTTCCAACAGAGTCCAAGCTTCACTTCCATATGTCAGAGTTGGTATCACAATACTGTCATGTAACAACTTTTTCACTTCCATGCTCACCTCCCTGTTTCTTATCACTGCTTTCAACAAACCAGCAACCTTCCTTCCCTGCTGTACCCTTTCGAGCACTTCACCCTCCAGACTACCATCCTTACTCATCACACTGCCCAAGTACTTAAATTCACTCACATTCTCCATNCTCCAACATCCACTGCCCGACCTTGTATCTCTTTTATAACCCCATCCATATACAGATTGAACAACCATGGAGACATGACACATCCTTGTTTCAATCCAACCTTCAAATGGAAAGATTCACTCAGTTTGCCATCCACACACACTGCCTTCAACAACTTCCACTCCATATATTCTCTCACCAATTTTTATTTTTATTGTTTTACTCTTATGCTGACTCCTGCAGCTAGTTTCATCGACAGAAACATATCTGACATTGATTTCATTGACTCTGGTAAGGTTCTGTAGCAAAAATTAAGGTTCCGCTGAAATTGTTTGGATTTTTTTTTTTCCTTTTTTTAAATCTCATGCTGACCCCTACACCTAGTTTCATCAATACAAAAATTTTTTTTACATGGATTTCATTGTCTTTTATAAGGTTCTCTAGCGATAACTAGGTTTTTGCCAAATTTTTTGGGTATTGATTTTTCTTTTTCTTGACCCCTACACCTTGTTTCATCAACGGAAACATATTATACATTGATTTCATTCATTTTGGTAAGGTTCTCCAGGGAAAATTAGGTTTCCACCAATTTTTTGGTTTTCTCTCTTACTGCCAGGGGGGACTTTCATAATCTATGATGGGCAGTTTTGCGGTAATCATTAGGCCTTGGGGACTACAACTGGCACTTACAAGTATGTAAATTCAAGCTCTTCAAATCTGTAAGAAAAAATTTTTCCTTGGTAAAAGCTGAAAAATCGATCCCGAATTGCAACTGGGGCGGAACACTGCAGCAGAATAATGCAGTCTTTTAGGGTTAAGTGGAACACCGAGAATTTCAATACTTTTGGAGATAGGAATATTAGTAGCACTGAAGGTAATATAGGAATCTGGCAATATCTGTCTATTAGTAAACTGTATATACAGTACTGTATTTAGTTTTACTATCATTAAATGAGACAAAGATATTT
Source organism: Birgus latro (assembly GCA_018397915.1). Lineage (NCBI taxonomy): Eukaryota > Metazoa > Arthropoda > Malacostraca > Decapoda > Coenobitidae > Birgus > Birgus latro. Next base: position 175,896 of record JAGKTI010000067.1, read on the forward strand.
TGTCCTCATTTAGTGATCCCAATAAGTTTTGATTTATGGAGATGGCTGTGCTGAACTGTGAGTTAGAGATATTAACCATCTCATGCATAATGACACAAAACGTATCAAAACAGTGTTAGGCTGAAGAGTAACCGATGACACACTTTTATGCACTATCCGTGTTAGTCTGAAGGGATGTCGATTAGGCAATTTTGGACAAAAATATTCAACAAAAATTAAGTTTTGGCATGAAGAGTGTCAATCTTAGTTGGTTCATAGGGGAGGGTGTCTATTTCAAAGCCAACACTCTCAAATACTGTAGTTGGCTTTCGGTGCCTGCGTGTGTGTGTGTGGGGGGGGGGAAGAGTGATTTTTAAAGATTTACTTGAATATTAGTCGTATCAGAATTCCAAAACCACCACATGAAAGCTCGTGAAGTTCTGCATCCAGGCATATGCTTAGCTCTTGCATGATGCCAGCAAACTTTTGCACTAAGGTGTTAGGAAGTTATTTTCATGCTGAACAACATTATTTTCACTGCATTTTGATACTTTTACTCATCAGCTTTGAGTGTTTTTATTAGCTTACCTTATAGTATTAACATCAGCAAAGATGATGGCATAATTCATACCAATATAACAAAGTCCATGGGAATGTTTTCCTTTGTGAGTGAGTCCTGGCTGCCCTTGCAGCACTTTCTCTGATCATGTCTCACAAACTTACAGAAAACTTATTGTGCACGAGGGGGTTAAACTTTGTGAATTGGCATTTAAGTGTGAATAAACTGTGAAGTGTTGAGTCATCTGCATATGAAGAGATAGGTTTATGAGTGACAGAGATAAGAGATCATTAATATGAATTAGAAACAGAGTTGAAGCCTAGACCTGATCCCTGTGGTATGCTGGCATTAATTGAGTGGAAACTGGAATATACATTATCTACTTTTACTCTTATCTTTCCGCCACCGAGATATGAGGAAGTCAGAGGAACAAAAGATGTTAGTCCACGCCAAAGGAGTTTGGACGGCAGGGAAAAGTGCCACACTCTGTCAAAAGCTTTATAAATATCAAGAGTTAATGTATTTACCTAATTGTGATATACAGGAAATGAGCTACGCTCATGGGGTCCCATCTCTTTTTCTCAGTAAGTCAAATTTTGCTTTAAACTCGTTTAAGTTTTTAGACTGGACGATCTCTTTGTCCAGTCTATTCCACAGGTCTATGCATCTATACAAAAAACTATATTTCTTGATGTCCTTCAAGCAGCGTGGCTTCTTCAGTTTCAATCCGTGTCCTCTTGTTGCTCTCTTATCCCATACAAACAGATCTTCTCTGTTAATTTTATCTACTCCCATCATGGTCCTGAACACTGCAATCATGTCACCCCTCTCTCTCCTTTCCTCTAAGGAAGGCAAATCCAGCCTTTCTAGCCTCTCACTGTATAACAGATCTGCCAGACTGGGGACCATCTTAGTTGCTGTTCTTTGTATTCTCTCAATCTTGTTTATATCTTTCTTTTTGTGTGGGGACCACACTACTGCTGCATATTCTAACCTGGGGCAGATCATGGCCACTATCAATTTTTTCATCATCTCTTCATTCATGTAATGAAATGCCACTCTTATATTGGTCAAGAGTTTATATGTCTCTCTAACTATCTTGTTAATGTGTTTTTCAGGTGACAAACTATCCTGGACCAGCACTCCTAAATCTTTTTCTTCTCTCACTTTTGTGACTGGTTCATTACCCATCAAATAATTCAGTGATGGTCTCTTGGTGCTTTTACCCATTTCCAATATTTTACATTTTTTTGCGTTGAATTTCATTTCCCACATCCGGCTCCAATCATGTATCCTATCCAGATCCTCCTGCAGCATTTTACAGTCCCCTTCAACCTCTACCTTCCTCAAGATCTTTGCATCATCAGCAAACAGACTTGCATAACTGTTCACTCCATCTACCATATATCATTTACGTAAATCAGGAACATTACTGGTGCCAACACCGTGCCCTGTGGGACACCACTTGTTACTTCTCTCCATCCAGATGTCCTGTCCTTTATTACTGTCCTTATTTGTCTGTCTCTCAAAAAGTCTCTCATCCATTCCAGGAGGTTACCCTTCAGTCCTCCTATATGCTCTAATTTCCACATTAGTCTCTTCTGGAGTACCTTGTCAAAGGCCTTCTCCAAATCTAAATACACACAATTCACCCAACCATCTCCCTCCTGTAGCAGATCAATCGCTCTTGAGTAAAAGCTGAACAAGTTGGAAACACATGAACTTCCACTTCTGAATCCAAATTGACTTTCAGTCAAATTATTCATCTCTTCCAGATATTTTATCCACCTATCTTTCAGAATCTTCTCGCACAATTTTGCAACCATGCTGGTTAAGGACACTGGTCTATAGTTCAGGGGTTCTTCCTTGTTTCCTCCCTTGTAAATTGGTACCACATTTGCTCTCTTCCATTTCCGAGGCACTTTCCCTTCTTCCACTGAACACACAAACTGTGAATCTTATCCGCCAATTGTTCTCTGCATTACTTCAGTACCCGATTTGAAATTCCATCCAGTCCTGGGGCTTTCCTTACATCTTGAGTTTCCAGTAATTTGTACACTTCCTGCACTTCCACTTTTATATCTTTTATCACTACATTCCTAGTCATTCCCTCCCCCTCCACAAACTCCCCTTCGTTAGTAAAAACCGATTGGAAACGTTTGTTCAATATTTCAGCTTCCATTGCTGCATCTTTATAGACCTCTCCTTCTACTTTCAGTTTGGTGATTCCTTCCTTTTGTTTCAATTTGCCATTAACAAATCTATAAAACAATTTGGGTTCATCCTTACATTTGTCGATTATACCTTTTCAAAGTTCCTTTCTTCCTCTCTATGAATTCTTGTATATTCATTTCTAGTTCTTTTATATTCTTTCTTTGTTCTGTTATTACCTCTCTTTCTCCATTTGTTCCACACCATGTCCCTCTCTTTTTTTGCTATCATACACCTTCTATTAAACCACCCCTTTTTTCTATTTTCTTTCCCACTTACTCTTGGAACATATTTTTCCACTCCTGAAATAGAAAGATATCCCACTTCCTCTGAATCTCTTGTTTCTCTGAATTTTCTCCAATCTGCATTTTCAAAAAATTTTCTCAATTCTGTAAAGTTTGCTTTCCCAAAGTTGTATCTTCCCTGCCTATAAAGCTCGTCTCTTGGCACCACGTTCCCTATTATTATCTGGAACTCAATGACCACATGATCACTTTTTCCTACAGGACACAGATATTTCAAGGATTCAATTACGTCAGGTTCTTTGGTTAGCAGTAAATCTAATCTTGCTGGTGTGTCATCACCTCGGAATCGTGTCTCTTCTTTGACCCACTGCGTCATTACATTATTCATCACAATGTTTAACGATACAGTATAGTGCCCCACGAATCTTCGCCGCCTCCTGAGTCCCATTCCTCCCAGTTCACCTCTTTACAATTAAAATCACCCATTAGAATTATACTGTTGCTTTTCTCAATCACTTTCTGTAGATAACGAACCATGTCTGACAACATCTCCTGGTATTCACCATCAATCCATGCTCTTGTCTTAGGTGGAACATATACTACTGCTATATCTCTCTTACAGTTCTCTCCAGTTTCTAATTTCATGTTTATCACTTCGGCCCTACTCTCTCCCATTTCCACAAAGTTGTTCTTCACTGCTATCATCACTCCTCCTCCCATTTCATCTTTTCTGTCTATTCTCCACAATTTGTACTTGCCATCTCCCATATGGATATCAATATTCTCCCTTAACTTAGTCTCTACAAAGCACATAACATCAGGTTCATGTACCCTCAAGAAATAGTTGATTTCTATCATTGCCGATATTAATCCATCAACATTAGCGTATGCCACTTTCAAACGTTTTTCATTATTACTTATACCCTCTTCTCTCCTCCTCTCCATTGGTACCAATTCCTCAATTTCTGGTCCATAACTCTCCAATAAAACACTGTCTTCTCCTCCTCCGTTCTCTGTTCGCTTTTTGCCTTAGCTCCCTTTACTGACTCCATTATTTTAGCTCTTTCTTCCTCATTTGCATCTCTCCTTAACCAAACATTTTCGAACCCCTCTTTGTCGGCTAATTTCCATGTCCTATTCATGATTCATTTACTATTACCTGGGACTTGAACTTCACCTTCAATGGCCTCGCCTCTCCTTGGGCTTCGTTGTTACTCTCCATGACTACTGATATTATTTCTTTAACTTTACTCAATTATTCTTTTTCTTTCAGATCTTATTGTCATACGCTTTTCTTTTACCTCTAAAATTATTGCACATTTTTTCTTATCTGCTACATCCCTGACTAAAGATTCTCTACTTTTCAGTACCCTAACCACTTCCTTCTCCACCTTTTCCTTGCTTTGTTGTTCTATAATCTCTTTCAAATTTACATTCCCTTCCTCCTGAATTTTCTTCCACCCCTTATGTTGCTCCTTGATTTCCTTAATATGTTCATCTTGCATCCTTGATTTTGAATCATACTCATCTAATTTACTTTTCATTCTGTCTCTTTCTTCTTCCAACCTCTTGTTTTCCCTCTTGAGGTGTTTTATTTCATTTGTGGCAGATTCATTACTCACTTTTAATTCCATGACTTCTCTTTCTTGTTCCGCACTGTATGTGCAAACTTTTTCCACCTTGTTCTGTAAGACTTTGATCTCTCTCTCCTGTTCTAAGGTCTGCTCCTGCAGGTCCCTAATACCTTTTTTAATTCCTGGACATTCCTCTCCGCAGTTTCTCTATGTTGGTCAACTGACTGATGGATGACGTGAGTCAGGAGACTGAGTATATCAATGGTGGATCTTTCGTGGTGAAAACTATACTGTCTATCGATAATTAAGTTGTTGGATTCAATATGTTTAACTATACGCTTCTTCATTAGAGTTTCATATACTGTACTTTATCAAGAGAAGACATGATACCTATTAGTCTGTAATCAGAGGGGTCAGAGGAACTTCCTTTCTTCAGAATTGGATGAATATTGGCTTCTTTCCAAGAATTAAGGAATGAAGATGTACAGTAATCCCTCCACTATCTGTTGTAATAGAGCCAAAGGCATGACCGAAAAGTGGTCTTGACCGAAAAGTGGTCTTGTCCGGATAGTGGCTCTGAAGCTCCAGCACTAGTCATTCCTGACCCTAACCTAACCTACATCAGAAAACCACCTACCTACCTCCCTACCGGACATGCATAGCACTTATTTTAGACCCCATTCACATAAATAATGGACACAAAGCATGAATTAATTGAATTTTAACCAAAAAATTATGGTTTTGAGGTGAGTAAGGGAGATGTGTTCACCAGTTGACTAGATAGTGAACGTATGTATGAGACATGGCAGTCACTAAGAAAAATCACCCTTTCTCATATCTTATGCACTAAAATATGGGATACAAAGCATGAAATAAATAAACTGTTACCAGAAAATGATGGTTTACAGGTGAGAATGCCAGAGATGTTTACCAGTTGACTAGACAGTGAACTTGAGATTTGGTAATCACTGAGAAAATCACCTTTTTCAAAGTCTATGCACTCAAATATGGGACACGACACAAAGCATGAAGAAAATAAAATGTAACCAGAGAATGAGGAATTAGAAGTGATTATGTAAAATATCTGGCAGTTGACAGTGTACTGTACTTACATGTACATGGTGGTTGTTTACCACACCTCTAAAGCTCTGACAGTGGTGAAAATGCTCTTGAAGCATGTACAGTAATCCACTGTTGAACTGCACTTAATCCTTGGCATTGTGAATTATGACTGCTTAACAAAAACTCACGGCAGTTCAGAGACAACTGTCGGAGTGGCGGGTGGGGGAGACGACCGTGAGAATGGAATGTAAACACAGCAGTTCAGCGCTGCGCGCCAAATTCAAAGTTACAGGTTGGAAAAAAATCGGATTTTTTCAGTGTTTTTGCAACTTTTTGGCATTTATGGGTTTCGAACATCAGCCTATGATGTCCGAACAGTGGTGTAACCGAATAGTGGTCGTCCGGAAAGTAAAGGGATTACTGTATATATAGTCTGAATAATTTAGCTAGAACAGAAGCAAGTTCTGGAGAGTGCTTTTTCAAATCAAATGGAGGAATTCCATCTGGGCCTGGAGCTTCGTTGGTTGGTAAATCGTCTAGGATAGATTTTATAGATCTAGACCATATTTTTAAGTGGAGCAATTTTGGGAGAGTCAAATTCTAGTACTAGGACATTCTGGCTGACTTCATGTAACATAGACCTTCTGGTAAATGGACTGACAAGGATATTCGCTTTACCAAACGGGCCATTTGTAATGTTTTCATCTGAAGATTTTAGTGTTGACCAGAATATTCTATTGTCATTAGGACTGTTTAGTAGTTTGGATGCTTGGTTGTGAAGCAAGTTTGACTGAGCGAGATTTATTACTGCTTTTCATGGTTTCTAGCATTTTAAATTGGATGAGTGATGCAGATGTTTTTCATTTTCAGAGTTATATGCTAAAGACTTTTGTGCTGTTCCTCTGCCACAAGTGCTACCAAACCACTTTGGCGGGTCTGATCTTTTAGTGAATTGCTGACTGGGTACAAACAATTCCATACCAGCTTGTATTAAGTTATTAATGTAGGACTGGGTAGAATTGATGTCACTAGAGAAAAAAGACAGCCATGGAATGTCAGCAAGATTATTTCTGAATCCATCCCTGTCTGCTCTATCAAAGTGCCATCGGGTTACCCTGACAGGTTCAGAATGGGGAGGTTTGGGGCAGCCAACTAATAAGGCTTTGATGATTGTGGTTGGAGGATCAAAGTGGTGACAGTACTTCTATCCTGTACTGATCTGGATTATCTGTCAAGAGTAGATCCCAGAGACAAGCGTTATGGTCAGGATTATCCGGTATTCTCGTTGGTTGCTTTACCAACTGCGTGACATTAAATGATTCTGCAGGAGTATTGTCAGGAACAGATCCATGAGATAGGTGTTATGGTCATGATTATCCGGTATTCTGGTTGGCTGCTTTACCAACTGCATGAGATTAAACAATTCCGCAAACAGCTCATATTCTAGACCAGTATCGTCAGTCCTGGCAGAATGTGATACCCATTCTACGTTGTGTAGGTTAAAATCACCCAAAATGGTAATTTCAGTGCTAAGGGTGAGGTTAAGGTTAGTCATCTGTGTGGATAAGGAGTCAAATACACTGGGTTCTGAAGATACACTGGGGAGCAATAGACTACACAGATATATTTGGTAATATATAGATAATTTAGTTTATACACTGAATAATTAAAACTAGTTGAAGTAAAGTTCAAAACAGTGTCCACTGCAACTTCAGCTCTGATATAACAACAGGTGCCACCCTTGTTATGGAAATTTGTGAGGAGATGGTAACTTACAGAAAAAAATGGAGATATTCTAATAGAGGGAGAGAATTGGGATTCTGTGAGGAACAAGGCTAGAGAAGATACTGAATGAAGAAAAAAGTGAACAGAATTCAGACTGCTACTAGGACCGTTGTGTTTGCAATAGACACTGTCAGCATAGTCACTTGATAGCAACCAGGAGGACATTATGCAGCCAGTCCTACCCTGCTGGTGGTTGCAATCCGAGATACCATCGTGTATGCTGATGTTAATGCAGCAGCCATTGCTAAGGAGGAAAGGAAGTAGGTGTGATATCTGTAGAGTCCCGGAGGATTGGAAGTCAGGTATAATTATTCCCCTGTATAAAGGAAAAAGGGAAAAAGAAGTATGGTAATCATAGGGGCATCTGCCTTCTCAGTGTAATAGGAAAAATATATGGTAGGATACTCATTGACAGAGTTAGGGAAATTACTGAGGAATTAGTTGGAGAAGAACAAGGAGGTTTTAGGAAGGGAAGAGGTTGTGTAGACCAGATATTCATTCTTACATCCTTAGTGGAAAAGTTTCTAGAGAAGGGAAAGAAGTTGTATGCAGCCTTCATGGATCTAGAGAAAGCATATGACAGGGTGGATAGACAAGGTTTGTGGAAGGTATTAAGAATATATGGAGTGGATGGGAAGTTGTTGAAGGCAGTGAAGAGTATGTATGAGGGTGCTAAGGCTGCAGTGCATGTGGATGGCAAACTGAGTGAATCTTTCCATTTGAAGGTTGGATTGAAACAAGGATGTGTCATGTCTCCATGGTTGTTCAATCTGTACATGGATGGGGTTATAAAAGAGATACAAGGTCAGGCAGTGGATGTTGGAGTGGCCCTAGTGAGAGAGGGCAGTGTTTGGAAACTCCCTGTACTGTTGTTTGCAGATGATACTGTGTTGTTGAGTGAAGACGATGGCGAGCTGCAAGGCTTGGTAGATGAGTTTGGGAGAGTGTGTAAGAAACGGAATCTAAAGGTGAATGTGGGGAAGAGTAAAGTGATGGTCTTCGAGAAAAGTGAAGCCAGTGAGTGTACAGTGAAACTGGATGGGAAGGAAATGGAGAATGTGAGTGAATTTAAGTACTTGGGCAGTGTGATGAGTAAGGATCGTAGTCTGGAGGGTCAAGTGCTCGAAAGGGTACAGCAGGGAAGGAAGGTTGCTGGTTCGTTGAAAGCAGTGATAAGAAACAGGGAGGTGCGCATGGAAGTGAAAAAGTTGTTACATGACAGTATTGTGATACCAACTCTGACATATGGAAGTGAAGCTTGGACCCTGTTGGAAGGAAAGAAATCAAGAGTGACAGCAGTGGAAATGAGTTATTTGAGAGGAGCATGTGGAGTCACATTGAGAGACAGACTAACAAATGAGGAAGTGAAGGAGCATTGTGGTGTGGTTGAGGACGTGATGGGAAGCATTAGGAGAAACACGTTAAGGTGGTTTGGGCAGGTGGAGAGGATGGAGAGTGAAAGATTGACGAGGAGAGTGTATGTGAGTGAGGTGGAGGGGGCGAGAGGGAGGCGGAGGCCGAGGATGAGATGGAGGGATGGAGTGGAGAGGTATATGAGAGAGGGGGGTGTGAGTTGGGAGTGGGGTAGTGAAATGGCAGGGGACAGAGTGACATGGAGGCGATTTGTTTGTGGCCACCCCGTTCGGGATTGAGGCGTCTGGCAATAGATAGATAGATAGAAGAACAGGGTGGTTTTAGGAAGGGAAGAGGTTGTGTAGATCAGATATTCATTCTTAGATCTTTAGTGGAAAAGTTTCTAGAGAAGGGAAAGTTGTATGCAGCCTTCATGGATTTGGAGAAAGCATATGACAGGGTGGATAGACAAGGATTGTGGAAAGTATTAAGAATATATGGAGTAGATGGGAAGTTGTTGAAGGACGTGAAGAGTGTGTATGTGGGTGCAAACGTTGCAGTGAGTGTGGATGGTGAACTGAGTGAATTTTTCCATTTGAAGGTTGGATTGAAACAAGGATGTGTCATGTCTCCATGGCTGTTCAATCGGTATATGGATGGGGTTATAAAAGAGATACAAGGTACGGCAGTGGATGTTGGGGCGGCCCTAGTGAGAGAGGGCAGTGTTTGGAAACTCCCTGTACTGTTGTTTGCAGATGATACTGTATTGATAAGTGAAGACGTAGGGGGGTTGCAAGGCTTAGCAGATGAGTCTGGGACAGTGTGTAAGAAACGGAAAGTAAAGTTGAATGTGGGGAAGAGTAAAGTGATGGTCTTCGAGAGAGGTGAAGTCACTGAATGTACAGTGAGATTGGATGGGGAGGATATGGAGAATGCAAGTGCATTTAAGTACTTGGGTAGTGTGATGAATAAGGATGGAAGTTTAGAGGATGAAGTGCTTGAAAGGGTGCAGCAGGGAAGAAAGGTTGCTGGTTCCTTAAAGGCAGTGATAAAAAACAGGGAAGTGGGCATGTGAGTGAAAAAGCTGCTACATGACAGTATTGTGATACCAACTCTAACGTATGGAAGTGAAGCTTGGACCCTGCTGGAGGGACAGAAGTCAAGAGTGAGAGCAGTGGAAATGAGTTATTTGAAAGGAGCATGAGGAATCACATGGAGAGATAGACTGACAAATGAGGAAGTGAAGAAGCGTTGTGGTGTGGATGTGGTAGGAAGCGTTATGAGAAACACATTAAGGTGGTTTGGCCATGTGGAGAGGATGGAGAGTGAGAGACTGACGAGGAAAGTGTATGTGAGTGAGGTGGAGGGGCGGAGAGGGAGGGGGGGAGCGGGAGGGAGAGGCCAAGGATGAGATGGAGGGATGGAGTGGTGAGGTATATGAGAGAGTGGGGTGTGAGCTGGGAGCAGGGCAGTAAAATGGCAGGAGACAGAGCAACATGGAGGCGATTTGTTTGTCGCCACCCCTTACGGGATTAAGGTGTCTGGTGATAGATAGATCTGTACATGCAGTGGTGTAGACAGTTGAAAGGTATTATGAGAGTACACTGGCCTACTCTCTGTGTAAGTGAAAGCATTGAAAATGTTCTGTAAATGTAGATGGTCAGGATCAGGTCCCAAGGGCTGGTGAAGGAAGAAAGGAATAATGAAAAAAACTAGCACCAAGCCAAAATATGGCTATATGGCACTGTGGTAGAAGGGAGAGGAGTAGAAAATTATAACAAATGCGTGATATGAAAGAAGTACAGCATGAATAATGATACTACTGGAAACAGAAACAGTGGTAGAGTCACCTAGGAAATCAGTAAGTTGTGGGGGCCGATGTAGTGAGGAAAGGCAGGAGAACGCTGCAAGACATTGTTGGAATGTAGACAGGCAACCAAGAAAAGATGCCGGACAGTCATATAGGGCAGTCACAGTGTGAGCAGGTAGGCTGAGGATTATGACTCATCAAATGACCATGAGTTGGGCGGGAATGACCTACGCAAAGACGAGCAAAGATTGTTTCCCATCGAAGATTGGGGGTGAGCTGATGTGTGCCACAGAAGGACAGAGGTAAAGGTTTACCACTATAAAGCTTGTTGTGAACTGTTAGTTCTATGAGGATTGCCAATGATCACAGAAAAGGCGGGTTAGAAAAGGAAAACAATCAAAAGCTGGAATGGGGCGGAGGGAGGACCTAGAAGAGGAAGCAGCAGAGAACATCAACGAGTCAGCCTGTTCATTACCTGTAATTTCAATATGGCTAGGAACCCAGCGGAAGCAACAGACTTTTTCTAACAGAAACACGGAACAGCCACTCCTGAATCTGGGCGATTAGTGGATGAGAAGGCACAGTGTGTAAGGAAGTGAGTGCACTGAGAGAAAGGGAGAATATAACAAAGGTGAACGAAGAGAATCTCAGAAGAGATTTCAGAACAAAAAGAATAGCATACAATTCTGAAGTAAGGATACTGGCAACAGAGGAAAGTGTACTGTGAAAGGAGGAGTCAGGGAACACAACACCAAACCAAACACCATGACAAAATTTAGAGCTGTCAGTAAAGATACGTGTAGCAGAAGAGTGACAAGACACATGTTTGAGAAAAAGAGAGTGAAAGGTATCTGAGGGAAGAAAAGACTTAGAACAAGGGCAAAAAGAAGGGCAGACCACAGCAGGAGGCAGAAGCCAAGGTGGGCAAGAAACTGGACGTAGTAGAAGAATATAGGTAAAATCAACTGACTGAAGAAGGGTGGGGACCCGAAGGGGAAATGGAAGAAGCAGATGGGAGGCCGAGCGAAAAGAGCGTTGAAGATGGCTGGGAGGGCGGAGTAATTTATTTGTAGGGAACTAAAGGAGACGTGTACAGGACGTGACAGCGAGAAGAGAACGACGATAAATGAGGATGGAAATCCCTGACTCAATACAAAAACTTGCAGCAGGAGTTGACCAAAAAGCACCAATAGCTAAACAATGACCAAAATGATTAAAAGAATCTAGCTCTGAAAGAGTGCAAGTGGAGGCAAAAGAGTAAACCTGACAACCATAATAGAGTTTGGAAAGAAAAAAGAAGATGAAGAAGTGTGATGCAATCAGCACCCCATGAAAGATGAGACAGCATTTGTAGCAAACAAAGACAATGATGAGTAGAAATCATGAGGGAAGAGTTATGTGCATTCCAATTCAACCGAGAGTCAAATGTGAGGCCAAGAAATGTGGTAGAGGATCGGTAGGGAAGAGGGATGTTATATGAGTACAGAGAAGGCTGCGGTATGGTTCACGTACGAGTAAATGTTACTGCATGACTTAGAGGAAGAAAAACGAAAACCACGAGTAGTAGCCCATGTGGAGGCTGCATCAGTGGTGGACTGAAGAAGGGACTGGAGTCGAGGCAGATCTGAATCTGCAGCGTACAGATGAATCATCAACATACAGGGAGACCGAAACAGGAGGTAGAGAGGTGACAATGCCATTTATAGCTATAAGAAAAAGGGTAGTATTAAGGACGCAGCCTTGGGGGACACCTTCATGCTGGGTAAAGGCATGGGAAAGGTGGTCTCTTAGATGGACATGAAAGGTCTGGAGGAAAAGAAAATTCTGAAGAAAATCACCCATGTTACCATGAAGACCAAGGGAGTGAAAGCAATGAAGAATATGATACCTCCATGCCGTACCACAAGCTTTTCTAAATAAAAAAAGACGACAATGACCAACTGGTGGAGGGAAAAAGCAGAACAGATGAAATATTAGAGTTTGAGAAGGGGATCTATGGTGCTGCATGCTTTGCGATACCCAAACTGTAGGGGAGAAAGAAGACTACGGGATTCAAGGTGTCACATGAGTCTAGTATTGACCAGCCGTTCATGCAGTTCACATAACAGCTAGTCAGGGCTATGGGACAGTAAACTTGAAGATGGTGTCCAGGTTTACCAGGTTTAAGAAACAGAAGGATGATCACTATATGCCAATCAGAAGGAAAGAAACCTTCAGTCCAGAATTTGTTATAAAGGGCCAAAAGAACGGATGTGGCTTGTGGAAAGAGGTGTTTTAACATAGCATAATGAACACCATCAAGTCACTCACTCATATTCTTACAAGATTTAAGTGACGATGATAATTCACGAAGAGAAAGAGGAGCACTAAGAGCTCCCTCAGCTGACAACATAAAAGAAATAGGTACAGATTTAGAATCAGATTTCAGGTGATGAAATTTTTGAGAGATGAGACCCACTACTAATGAGACTACAATACTATAATCACCTAAGGCATCTGCAACTAAGGAAGCATCAGCTACAGACTGGCCACCAACATGAAGAACTGGGGCTTGGGGTGGGATATATTTGCCTGATAATCTACAAAGTCGGGATGAAATTACTGCAGTGGGCGTATTTACAGAGATAGAAGAAATAGTCTCTCCAACAACGTTTAGCTTGATGAATGGTATGACGGAAGGCAGCGGAAACTCAGCGAAATACGAGGAGGGTACGAATCCAACTGGGGGTGGACTGTTTACGGTGAAAGCTTTTCCATGTGGCAGGTTTCACATGGAGAGATCATGAAAAAGCAGGAGTCCAACAATAGCATATCACGGGGAATGGCAGTGAGGGCAGCACTTAAAACCAGGACAAGGAAAAAGGACACCAAATCTTGTGGAGCCAAAAAAGATGAAGGAGGAAGCAGGGGCACTGTAAGAGAAGAAAATAACTCCCAGTCAGCAGCATGGAACTGCCAATGAGGGGAATGAGGAAAAGGACAGTAAGAGGCAAGAGAGAGTTTAATGGGGAAGTGATCACTAAAAAGAGTGTCTTCTAATACCGACCAGTGAAAATGGAAAGAAATTTAAGGGGACAGATCCAAACAAAAAAGGGAACGAGTACAGAGGTCAAAGTGAGCAGAGCTGCCAGTGTTATGGATAAAAAGAATTTGAGAAGAAAGAAATTGTTCTGATAAATGTACCCTAGTGGTGATCACAGTCACCCCACAGGGAATGTCGGCAACTGAAGTCACCAAGAGGAAGAACTGGGGGAGGATGAGAATGATGGAATGTGACAAAGTTAGGAAAATCAAGTAGAACAGAAGGAAAGAAACAGAGAACTAACAGTTATCCACTGACAGAGAAATACAAGAGCTGGAGTATGAGGGATACAAGAAGGAATGGGAAGAGGTTCAGTGAGATTGGAGAGATGAGGACCAAACTGCATATTGCACAGACTGCAGCAAACAAGATGGACCAGTTTACCAATAAGATGGGATTCGGCAACAGAGCGGCCTGATCCAGAGATCTGAGTGAAGGATCCAAAAGGGGCACTGCAAATCATGGAGAGTCAGTGAATCGAAGTGAAGCAAGCTGGGGAGGCATGAGAAACTGAGGCGAAGCAGGTCAAGACAGAAGTGAATCCAGCCAAGCTGAGTCCCTTGGAGGTGGAGGAGGTTGAGGGGAGTGAGAGGACTTTGCCTCTAGGGGTGAAGTTGGCTGGGGTCAGTTTGGTCACAGAGGTAGGGGGAACCTTGGCTATACAGTATGCAAGTGGCAGGAGGACAGGGGGGCCTTTTCACACTATGGTGGAGGGGGTCAGTGGGAGTCAAGGCACCTGGATCGAAGTGATGGTAGCTGGAAAAGATGGGATATTATCACGTGGGATCATCAAACCTCAAGCAATTAGGATGAGGATATGTGTACCCTAGACATGATCAGCCGTTCCAATTCTCGCTCAGATTTGCACATATCAGAGGGTGGTCACAACAATCAAGGAGGGAATTACAACACCCCAGGTTTTTCTCACCATGAGGAAGCAATCTCTCATGATATCGATGCATGTGAAGAAATTGGCAGGATGCAGATATGGCAGTCTGGTGAGGAAGGAAGTGCGATGCCTGGGCTGTGGCAAATGGTCAAGGATTCCGTTACCTCAGGAAGTATAATGCCTGGCCAAGTAGAATTGGAAAGCACTTCGAAGGGAGGGAGTTCAACAAATCTGAGTATACTAGTGGAGGGAGAAACCAGTATACCTCTAATGGTCAGCACATGAGGTCTTGGTCATAAAGTACATCTTCAGCCTCTCTTGGTTGGATTTATTACTATCATTACCATCTCACCATCCACTCCCTTGATGCAGTGCTGCTTTGGGTGTCTGCCCTTATTCTACCTTCCTTCCTCTTCTGTCTTTCCTTACTTTATTCTTTCCTCTTACTTCTGCCTATGGATGACTTTACACTCTCTCTCCTGTCTTTCTTTCCTCTTATCCTTCTGCCTATGGGCGAGTCTACACTGAGTGGTAGGCCAGGTGGTTTCCTGTACACCGGGAGACCTCTTCAGTCTTTCTTTCCTCTTCCTTCTGCCTATGGATGACTGAGTGGCAGGCCGGGTGGTTTCCTGTACACCAGGAGTTGCTGCACTGGGTGGTAACCATAATGTCAAATTATGACATCTGGTGATTTAGTAAGTAATTAAGGTGCTCCAATCGGATTAAGCCAGTGCAGCTTTATATCCAAGGGGCGTTTTTTTTTTTTTTTTTTTTTTTAAATAAAAGGAAAAGGGAAACAAAGGCCACAGGCCTGCATACTGTTCCTTACAAAAAAAAACAAAAAAAAACAAAATAG
>JAGKTI010000067.1:191420-208539 GCA_018397915.1 Birgus latro
ACATAGATAAATACACACAGTACTTATCTTTTTTTTTATGCAAGGAAGAAGGAACCAAAGGCCACAGGCCTGCATACTGTTCCTTCCAAGAAAAAGCAAAAACAATACAAAAGAGAGCCAAATTCAAGATCCGTTCAATTCGAGATGCCTGGACACACTGCGTTTGAAAGACTGGAGATCATAGGAAGTAGGAAATACAGACAGAGGAAGACAGTTCCAGAGTTGACCAGTTGCATAAATAAAAGACTGGGAGTAACGGTTAACTCTTGCATTAGAGAGTTGGACAGAAAAGGGATGAGCGTTTGTTGCTAGACGGGTACTACGTGCCCGTCGTAGAGGTGGAGGGATGCAAGCAGACAATTCAGAGGAACAGTGACCATTGAAGTAGCGATAGAAGAGAGATAAAGACGCAACAATGCAGCGAAGAGACAAAGGTTGAAGGGAATAAGTAAGAGGAAGAGAGTTAATGAGACGAAAAGCCTTTGACTCCACCCTATTGAGAAGAGCTGCATGTGGGGAGCCTCCCCACACATGAGAGTTGTACTCCATACACGGGCGAATAAAACTCGTGTACAAGGTCAACAACTGTGCAGGGGTAAAGAAAGTTCAGAATCGGCCCAGCACACCTAATCTCTTGGAAGCAGATTTCACAAGAGATGTAATATGTTCTTTCCAAGACAAATCCCGAGAGAATGAAACCCCAAGCATGTTCAAGGATGATGCAGGACATAACTGTTCATTATTAAACATTAGTGGGTAATCCTGAGGAAGATTTTGTCGGGTTGATAAGTGTAAGAACTGAGTTTTTGATGCATTACAAATAACAAGATTATTTTTACCCCAATCAGAGATACGAGCCAAGTCAGACATTAGGTGTGCCATAGCCTCATCCCTTTCATGTTGAAGTAACTGCTGAGATGGACGTTGCAGGAACCGAATGGAAAGGTGAAGGGTGGAATCATCAGCATACGAGTGGATAGGGTTAGATGTACAGCGTTGCAGGAACCGAATGGAAAGGTGAAGGGTGGAATCATCAGCATATGAGTGGATAGGGTTAGATGTACAGCTTAGAAGGTCATTGATGAATAAAAGGAAGAGAGTAGGTGATAGGACAGAGCCCTGAGGAACACCACTGTTGATAGGTCTAGGAGAGGAACGATGGCCATCTACAACAGCGGCTATAGAACGACCAGAAAGGAAGCTAGAGATGAAGGCACAGATAGAAGGATAGAAACCGTAAGAGGTCAGTTTGGAAATTAAAGATTTATGCCAGACTCGATCGAAAGCCTTTGAGATGTCAAGTGCAATGGCAAAGCTTTCGCCAAAGTCCCGAAAGGAGGATGACCAAGAGTCGGAAAGGTAGGTGAGAAGATCGCCAGTGGAGCGTCCCTGACGGAACCCATACTGGCGATCAGAAAGAAGGTTGTGACAGGAAAGATGCTTTAAAATTTTTCTGTTAAGAATTGACTCAAAAACTTTTGAGACACAGGATGTTAAAGCAATTGGACGATAGTTAGAGGGTTGGGAATGGTCACCCTTCTTTGGGACTGGCTGAATGAGAGCAAACTTCCAGCAAGAAGGAAAGGTACAAGTTGACACACAAAGGCGAAAGAGTTTACCTAGGCAGGGTGTAAGCACAGAAACACAGTTCTTGAGGACAACAGGAGGGACTCCACCAGGACCATATGCCTTTTTAGTATTGAGGCCAGTGATGGCAGAAAACACATCAGCTGAAGAAATTTTAATGTCAGTCAAGAGGAAGTCAGAGGGGGGAAGTGATGGAGGAATAGCACCGGAATCGTCTAAGGTGGAATTGGAGGAGAAAGTCTGAGCAAAGAGATCTGCTTTATCAGTAGAAGAAATAGCTACAGAGCCATCAGAGTAGAAAAGAGGAGGGAAGGATGATGAGGTAAAGCTGTTAGAAAGGATTTTGGCAAGGTGCCAGAAGGAGCGAGAAGAATTCGAGTTGGAGAGTTGGGAACATTTAGCACGGATGAAATTGTTTTTAGCAGAGCGAAGAACAGACTTAGCACGATTCCGGGCAGAAATATATAAAAGGTGTGATTCAGGGGTGGGTTGGCTCCAGTACCTCTTATAGGCCCTCTCCTTGTTGCGGACAGCATTAGGACAAGCATGATTAAACCAAGGCTTTCTTGCATTAGTCAGAGGATATGAGAAAGGAATGTATGCTTCCATGCCCGAGAGAATAACCTCCATAATGCGTGAGGCACACACAGATGGCTCCCGGCCATGGAAGCAATAATCATTCCAAGGAAAATCAAAGAAGTACTGCCTGAGGGCCTCCCAATCTGCAGCTCCAAAGTGCCACAGGCGGCGTTTCTTTGGAGGGTCCACAGGCCGTACTGGAGCGATTGGACATGTTAAGGTAATAAGATTATGATCGGAGGAGCCCAACGGAGAGAAAAGATGAACAGTGTAAGCAGAAGGATTAGTTGTTAGGAAAAGGTCAAGTATGTTGGAACTCTCTCCAAGGCGGTCAGGGATACGGGTAGGGTGCTGTACAAGCTGCTCTAGGTCATTAAGGATAGAAAAGATGTAGGCTTGTTCACCAGGTGGATCAGTGAAAGGAGACAAGAGCCAAAGGTGGTGGTGAACATTGAAATCTCCTAGAATGGAGATTTCAGAGAAAGGAGAAATGGATAGAATGTGTTCCATCGTAGAAGTAAGATAGTCAAAGAATTTTTGATAGTCAGTAGAATTAGGAGATAAGTAAACAGCACAGATATATTTAGTCAGAGAATGACAGGAAAGCCGAAGCCAGAGAGTAGAGAATTCAGAAGAATCAAGTTCAGGAACACGAGAGCAAGACAGATCGTTGCGTACATATACGCAACAGCCACCTTTGGCTTTGAAACGAGAATAGAGAAAGTAGGAGGATACAGAAAAGGGTTTGCTGTCAGTTGCCTCAGACAGCTGAGTCTCAGTGAGAAAGAGAAGGTGAGGTTTAAAGGAGAAGAGGTGGTGCTCGACAGCGTGAAAGTTAGAGGAAAGGCCGCGAATGTTACAGAAATGAAGAAGGAGTGAGTCAGACAGTGGTTCCAGACAGCTCTTTAAGTCGTCACCGGGAGAGGGGCGGATGGTGGGGGCATTTATGGTCCTCCCCCTGGGGACTCCGAGGCATGATTTTTGTGAGCCATTTTCGAATAAAATTTTGAAAAGGAAGTGTAGTGTGTAGCGTGTATGTAGATTGGTGTTGACAGTTAGAGAAACTTGTATTGGAGAGCATGCTGGTCTACTCTCTGTGTAACTGAGACACTGAAAAAGTTCAGCAAAGGGGGATGGTCAGGAACAAGTCCTGAGGGCTGATGAAACGGGAGCTCCAGCTCTCCCTGTCATCAGCTTTCCATCCTCCTTGGGAGTACTGCCCTGCTCGACTGGTGCTACAGTCTCCTCACGTAATGCCACTCAGGGATGAGTGGGGCTGGTCACTCTCATCTTAAATGTCAGGACCAACTTGCTTAGCCCTGGGCTCCTATGGTCCTCATGGGGCAACATAGGATTGGATGATGGATGGATGGATTAAAGGGGACATCAATATGGATAAGGAGGGCAGTGTCATATGAAAGACGGGATTCAACAAAACTACAGCCAGAACTAGGAACCAGGGAAGTATAAAGAAATGTTTCCTGCAGGGAGATAATTATAGGATTATGGGAGGAAATAAGAAAACGAAGATCCGTACAATGAGTATGGAAGCTTCTAATATTCCACTAAAGGAGTGCCAGAACAATGGAAAATCAATTGCGGGAAGTGCGGAGAGACTACTTATGGCGTTGAGGGAGAAAGTATCCAGAAGGCATAGGTAAATCAAGAATGGAAGAGATCGGGAAAGAGAACATAGTGATCATAGAGGAGCCTGGTGGTTGAATAAAGGAAGAGTGAGAAACAGAAGAGAGGGGAAGAGGAGGTGCTGGAGAGGTAGAAATGGGAGGGGAAGGTGAAGAAGAGGTAGGAGGAATGGGAGTAGGGGGGAGGAAGGAAGGGGGGGAATGTATTTTTGCAGTGACAAAGGTAGGCAAGAAAGAGGTACGGTGAAGATACAGTCACTGATGATACAGTAAGACCTCACTATAACGGACTAATTGGGGCCAAAGCCATTCCGAAAAAAGCGAAATTCCAATAAAAGCGATATCCAGAATTCCCCCTCCTAACCCGGACTTTTACCAATATATCAGACATTAGTCCGGATCGCACCAACGATTTTTAAACTGTTTTCACTACCACTGCAGTACTGTACTGTATTATACCTTCACTAAAATAATCAGTTGATATATATACAGTAATAATACTGTACTGTTTATTGATAGACATGTCTTTTATTCACCTTATTGTGGTGAACCTAGCTGAAGTAGTCAAGTAGTCAGGACTGCTTCTGGCTTTATCGGAATTTTTCCGATATATAGGAATTTAGTCCGGTAGCTCCTTGATTCCGATAAAAGCGAATTCCAGTCTACTGAAGTCCGTTATATCAAGATTTTGCTGTACTTTGCAGGGATTCTGCTTCCATAGGAGAGAGCTGATGGTATAGCATTCGGTGCTGTTGTCTGGAGGAGGGAGAACACTGGACATGTTGTATATGATGAGTAGTAGAGGAAAGGGTTTTGGGAAAGACCAGGAATATGAGACGGAGAGGATACAACAGAACGTTTACATTTGTTAGCTCAGGGAGAAGAAGGTGAGGGAGGAGAAGAATGGGAGTATAGAGTATGGGAAGGAGGTGGGGTGGGGGGAGCAGAATGAACAAGAGAGGGAAGGGAAGAGGAGGAATTAGGAAGAGAGGCAAGAGTGGCAAAAGAATTTGAGAGAGGAATAGAAGTAGAGACACCAGATGAGCTTGAAACTTGTGATACAGGAGTGGGTCTAGTCACGCAGACACAGGAGATGCCAGGGGAGTGCCTCAAGCGGCATGCCTGATAATGCGCTTCAAGGAGGGTAAGTCCCATTTTCCACCTGATGTGAGACACTTCTGCTTCAAAAATGTAGGTGGGACATTTCCTGCAGGAGGCTGTATGTTGCCCTCCACAGTTTGGGCAGGACTGTATAGTAGACATGCAGGTGGATGCTGGGTGTCCAGCCTGTGAGCAGCTGGGGCAAATAGCTGTAGACTGGTAGTATTTTGCAGTGTGTCCAAATTGCCAGCAAGAAGTGCACTGATGAGGAGGAGGAATGCATTCCTTGATGGAAAGGACAGTGCCTCCAATAATAACGGAGGAGGAAAGGTCACTAAACTCAAGAACTATCCTGGCGATGTTTGCTGGTTGTTGGCGGCGTCCTTTGGGAGGGATTGTGTAATATTCTAATGACAGGATTTAGTGATGCTGTTCAGAGAGAATGAGTTTTACGTCCTCAGCACGTCAAGAGAAAGGTCTACTCCCAAAAGAGATGTACAAGGGAAGTCGGACAGTACCAGTTGTGGAATTCAGTTAAACATCTGGAAAACAGTGACTGGATTCCCTGACAAGTCCACTAATGTTCTGACCTTCTCTGCTCGTGCAGCATTCTGGACTTTGAGAAGACGAGAGCTGTTCGGTCTTACCGAAATTGTTACATCAGAACCAACCTGCCATAGGAGGAAAAGATGATGTGACAGGTCATCCATCTGGGAAGTAATATTAAAATACTGAGACCAGTTCTGGGGTTTAAAATGGGAGGTGGTCAAAGTAGAAGCTGGGAGTCGGGAAGCAGTATAAGGAAGAAACAAGTACAGTAAACCCTTCATAAGTTGAACTATATGGAGCTCTACCCTGGTTCGAATTACTGAATTTTCAGTCTTACTGAATTTTCACCCCCCCCAAAATTACTAAGACAATATCTATTACTTGTCCTTTCAACACTAAATTAAAGGAGCATATATATATAAATAAATCAGTTAAGCCCCCAAAAAAAAAAATTTAGTGCATTTAATATACCTTTAACCCCTGCAGTGCTGGGTGTACTGTATTTTCATTTTGTTCTTGCTGCCACCAGATGATTTTATTCAGTGTAGGGAGGACCTGTGGAAGTGCATGGGGTTGCTACAGCCTTCGTTAACCCCTTCAGTACGAGAGTCCAGTCCTGAGTGCTATAAAATCGGCTGGAGGATGCGTAAATAAAGTAGAAATAGACGTCACGATACTGAAGTGGTTAGTTGATAGAAAATCATTCACAGAGGCAGTACAGACCCGTAGGCAGCGTGTGTTGGAGATGGATTTTCACCCCCCAAATTGCAACAATACTTATTACTTGTCTTTTCAACACTAAAGTAAAGGAGCATATACAGTGTATAAATGAATAAAGAAAGACAAAAAAGAAACAGTTCAGTGCACCTAATTTACCTTTCATTAGAGACAGTACAGATCTGTCGGCAGCTTGTGTTAGAGACGGAGGTGTTGGAGGTGGTGTGTTCACAGTTTAACGTAATATTCTAAACAGTACCCAGTATTTATTTCACTGAACTAAACTTAAATGTAATCACTATAATAGACTGCAATGTAACACTTACAGTAAAAACAGTGCTGAACTTTAATCATGATCACTTAAGACTAAGTCACACGCACTTTCTTTTTTTTTTTTTTTCATTCCCTTACGACTAGAGGTGCCAGTACCACTTCTTTTACGCTTTGAACCTTCCATGGCAAGGCAGAAGGCAAAAAGGAGAGCACTGCTCAGCACTAGATGACATTAAGAATGGCGTAACTACCGTCTCTGAAGGCAAGCACCAGACTGGCGCCTCGTCTCCGCCTGGCGCCATTTGTCCCCCTACCTCCGCATTTCGGCCTACTTACATACGTGGTCTCAGCCTGAGTTCAGCTGACCGAAGATTCCATCTTCTAAAAGTTCGACTTATGAAGGGTTTACTGTAAGCTGAAAAAGCAGGGCGAATAGACGGAGGAAGTCGTGGAGGTAGATAAGGTGCAAGGGTTACTAAGGATGAAGAACAGGTAGATGGAATAGTACATGGAAGGGACTGTGAGATAGGAGTTGGTGTAGATGAGCAGGAAGAACCAGGCAGGGGAACAGTGGAAAGAATTGGAGAAGCACCAGGAAGAGAAGCCGGGGTCATTGTCAGGGTCAAAAAATCGGCAGAACTGGAAGAGGGAGAACCAGAAACCATATCCATAATTTTACTCAGAAAGCTCATCACGACTGCTGAAAAAGGAAGGATTATATGGGCAGAACGCGAAGTCTAGAGGAACGGCTAATGACCCAAGTAGGGATCAAGCTCCAAGTATGCACTCCCTGTCCTACCCTAGAGGGGACAGCAACACCATGTAGGAGAACAAAGTCTCCTAGCACAATGATGGGCCACCGGTTATTATCCAAGAGTCCTACCACCAAGCAACAGCACCCCCAGATCCAAAAGCTGCCGCTTAGCAGCAGTTCCGCCCCTGCAGAGGTCTACCTCTGCATAAGTCCATACTCAGAGGTTGTGCTGAACCACCATAATCCCTACCATTGGCCAGGCCAGTAGCCAATGGGCACACCATTATCCTTCCTGTTGCAACTTATTCGAGGTCACTGATGAGAATTTTGATGGATGTGAAAAATTCCACTCAATTTAATGCCAAGACAGAATAGAAAGGATAGGAGAAAAGGAAAGAAGAAGCAAAAGTAGAAGAAAAGAGCCTTGCAAAACTAGCTGAGACAGCAACAGGGACTCAAGGAGAGGGGAGAAGGCAGAGCGAAGTGGAGATGCAAGTGCGACATCCACCAAGCAACCAGACTCCCACACATTTTGGAGTTCAATAAGGTACCCTGCTATAGCTCCCCTACACATCAAGTCCCAATCGACGTCCCCGAAGCCCCCCCATGACAACAACGAGCAAGGAAATGGGAGAGAGGGCTGATGAAAAGGGAGCTCCAACTCTCCCTGTCACCAGTTTGTCTTCCACCTCTGGAGTAACACCCTCTTTGACTGGTGCTACAAAAATGGTACAGTATGACCACCTGACTAACTCCACATAACATGTACAGTATGTTATTATGTGTAATTCAAATTCTGTTGCAGGTACTGTGATGCTCTAAGAGTGTAATTATGACTGGCTATGTAATTGGCGTGACTAAAGTCACAAACGATAACCCTGTACAGTAAGGCCAACATACCATAACCCTATACTGTACTGTATAACTCATGTGTTATTGAGTGTTACCCTGTGGGATGGCCTCACAGAACCAGCTGCATACCTGTAGCCTGTGTCTGCTCAGCCAGAGAGACAGGGGTTACATATAAAACACAATCACTACTACCGGACTGTATTGTGATACAAGTGATTGCAGTGGAGAGTTTACTATTTTAAGCTAAGAAGTGCTTAGCTTGTAAGAAATGACAAATTTTATCATCTATATCTAAAGCCCATTGCCTGAGCAACATGACACCCTGACTGCTGTCTGTCTTGCCTGTCTCAATCTACATTCTGGCTCTGCCACACTCTGTAAAACTCTAATCAGCCTCAAACACTATGGTAAATATCTGATCCATGCTGCACAACTCAGTTCTCTTGAACCAAGAGTCATGGGATTGCAGGTAACACATTTCGTTATACAGCAAATAGGGAGTGGAACACATTGCCTCATAATATACAGCACATTAACTCAGCATCACAAGATGGCAGTAAAGACTTTTCTTTTTGAACAAATGAGAAACTCTGATGGATTTTTTTTTCTACCAAGACATGGGCACAAATTCATCTTTAGTACTGTATATGATTTGAACTAGTCAGTAGTATACGATCAGGTATTATTCTTAATGTCTTTTGTTCTTACATCTGGATATTGAAACAGATATAGACATGTGCAATAAGGAGAATATGGAAAGCAAATTACATGATTAGTATTACCTTAGTCAAGAGTACACTACAGTATTATCTTTTATTTTCACTGTCTTTTAAGTGTTTACCATTTTATGTAAACAGGTATGTTGGCATGTGCAATAAGACAAACTTGTGGATTACTATATATGGGCACTAACTTATCCTTTAGGATGTGATCTGTACATTATTTGTGAATGGCATATCATTACCCTGTAATGACTGTTTTTAATTTATTCTGTCTTGTTGTTACTATTTTTTATGGTGCTTTGACTGTGGTATGTGCAATATCATGAACTTGTACCTTAACTCCCGTGCTTATGGTGACTTGGTTCAATGCAAGGTCCCTACAGGAAATAAGTTTCTTCAGCTTTATTAAGTTATCTCCTGTGGGAGTTATTATGCCATCTGACGGTGGATTTTACAAGATGTAAATATTTTGTACCTGTCATGATGTACTGTATAACTCTTACAACATAATCAATGAATAATAATAATACATATTTACTTTTGCATTACAATACACTGTTTAGATACTGTTTTCCTGTGAATACACTACACATCACATGTCACACTAGGTTACTACAGTGACTAGGGAAGAAAAGTTGAAATCCTTCTTTGTGCCCTAGTACACATGCCCAGCACTTGTCTTAAAGACTTGTATAACAACTCAAAAAATATCTGTGTTCAACATGTTATATACAGTACTAAGATCAAAGAATACCTGGAAATGCAAGTTTGTTATCACATACACTGGCAGTTCTGATTATAGATAACTATCATATCAGGTACTAGCTGTAACCAGTCTCATATATTATAGGGAATGGTATCAAATGGCTGCAAATTTCACATGGTCAAATCATTCCAGAAAGTAATGCACCCACTGTGCATCAATTCTTTTTAGATATACACTGTGCCATTGTGCATCTGCCATGTCTTATGAAGAAGTAAATGTACCAGAGGTTTCTTTTCTCCTCTGATGTGTGTATCCAGTGAGACCGAAGAATTGTACACTGGTTCTCCAGCCCCCAATGGGAATATTGGAAAAACTGAGTTAAAAGAATGAAGATGAAAAGGACTTAGACACTGTATAATTACCATTATCCAAATCCTGTTTCTCATGTAAACATAAAAAGGAGAAATCTAGAAGATGCATTTTTGAGATACAGATCTGAGAGAAAGGAAACCTCAATAATAATGTTTTGTTTCCTATGTTGTAGGGGTTTATTAACCCATACTATGCTAGCGACATAGATCTACGTCCCCTTAAAAATGCTAGCGACATAGATCTACGTCCCCTTAAAAATGCCAGTGACATAGATCTATGTCCTGCAGCACTGAAAAGTAATTGCAAGCAACTGAAGTAAACTAGAAGGCAATATCGTATCTCGCTAACTTCACACATTTCGCTGCTACACTTACAACACTGATTTAGGAGTGCTGGAGGCGAATGAGTCTACACAGGCTCACAGCTGCTCTGCTCCGTCTGTAACCTTGAAGATTTCAGAGATTGAGAGGCACCAACTTGACTCGATCCATAGGTATACATGGCGAGTGGTGAGAAGGGTGGACGGTGGAATGAATGAATGGAAGGCAATGACTGACTATGTGTGTGTGGATGAAAGGATTAGAAGATGTGTAATGGATGCAAGAGTATATAGAGGTTGGGGGAGTGGACTTTCTGACCACCACTTGGTGGTGGCCAGAATCAGAATCCAAACAAGATGGAGGAAGAGAAGAAGGGAAGGAAAGGAGGAAGTATTTCTTACAAGGAGGGTAGAAAAGTTACAAGAGGATGGAATAAAGGCAGAATATAAAAGGGAAGTGGAGGAGATGGGGGACATGGAAGGTGTGTGCAAGATATTCACAGAAGAAATCTGTGCAGCATGTGAGGCGGTGTGTGGGGTGAAGAGAAGACGAAAGGGGGTTCAGGGAACAGCATGGTGGAATGAAGAGGTGAGAAAGGCTGTGGCACAAAAGAAGAAAGCATATAATGAGTGGATGAGGAACGGGCGTCGAAGAAGCTGAGAGACGGACGAGAGAGTTATATGTAGAGAGGAGGAGAGAGGTGAAAAGATTAGTAAGAGAGAGTTAGAAGAGAGTGGATGAGGACTTTGGAAGGAATTTGAGTGCAAAGTGGAGGGAATGTAAGAAAATGTTCTGGAAGGAGGCAAAGAGAGCTAGACAGGGTGCCAACGAAGTCAGTGGGGGTGTGAATGATAAAAATGGTAGATTACTAGTGGAGAAGGGAGAAAAAGTAAAC
Organism: Birgus latro; assembly: GCA_018397915.1. Taxonomy (NCBI): domain Eukaryota; kingdom Metazoa; phylum Arthropoda; class Malacostraca; order Decapoda; family Coenobitidae; genus Birgus; species Birgus latro. The sequence continues at coordinate 202,491 of JAGKTI010000067.1, forward strand.
AGATGGAGAGAACACTTTAATGAACTGTTGAAAATAGAGAATGAAAGTAATGCAAGTATAAGTGGCTGGGAAATGGCTGGGAGAAGGAGGGTTGTGAGAAGAGAGGAAGAAATCACCAGGATGGAAGTGGTGGAAGCAATGAAGAAAGTTATAATGGGGAAAGCCCCAGGATTTGATGGGGTGTGTGGTGAAATGCTGAAGCATGGGGGAGAGATAGTAATAGAATGGATGTGGAAGGTGTGCAGATTGGCGTGGGAGGAGGGTAGAGTCCCGGAGGATTGGAAGTCATGTATAATTATTCCTCTGTACAAAGAAAAAGGGGAAAAAGCAATGTGCGGTAATCACAGGGGCATTTGCCTTCTCAGTGTAATAGGAAAGGTATATGGTAGGATACTTATTGACAGAGTTAGGGAAATAACAGAGGAATTAGTTGGAGAAAAACAGGGAGGTTTTAGGAAGGGAAGAGGTTGTGTAGACCAGATATTCATTCTTAGATCCTTAGTGGAAAAGTTTCTAGAGAAGGGAAAGAGGTTGTATGCAGCCTTCATGGATCTGGAGAAAGCATATGACAGGGTGGATAGACAAGGATTGTGGAAAGTATTAAGAATATATGGAGTGGATGGGAAGTTGTTGAAGGCAGTGAAGAGTATGTATGAGGGTGCTAAGGCTGCAGTGCGTGTGGATGGCAAACTGAGTGAATCTTTCCATTTGAAGGTTGGTTTGAAACAAGGATGTGTCATGTCTCCATGGTTGCTCAATATGTACATGGATGGGGTATAAAAGAGACACAAGGTCAGGCAGTGGATGTTCGAGCGGCCCTAGTGAGAGAGGGCAGTGTTTGGAAACTCCCTGTGTTGTTGAGCGAAGACGAAGGGGAGCTGCAAGGCCTGATAGATGAGTTTGGGAGAATGTGTAAGAAACGGAATTTAAAGGTGAATGTAGGGAAGAGTAAAGTGATGGTCTTCGAGAGAAGTGAAGCCAGTGAATGTACAGTGAGACTGGATGGGGAGGATATAGAGAATGTGAGTGCATTAAGTACTTGGGTAGTGTGATGAGTAAGGATGGAAGTCTGGAAGGTGAAGTGCTTGAAAGGGTGCAGCAGGGAAGGAAGGTTGCTGGTTCGTTGAAAGCAGTGATAAGAAACAGGGAGGTGCACATGGAAGTGAAAAAGTTGTTACATGGCAGTATTGTGATACCAACTCTAACATATGGAAGTGAAGCTTGGACCCTGTTGGAAGGACAGAAGTTGAGTGAGAGCAGTGGAAATGAGTTATTTGAGATGAGCATGTGGAGTCACATGGAGAGACAGACTAACAAATAAGGAAGCGAAGAAGCATTGTGGTGTGGTTGTGGACGTGATAGGAAGTGTTAGGAGAAACACGTTAAGGTGGTTTGGGCATGTGGAGAGGATGGAGAGTGAAAGACTGATGAGGAGAGTGTATGTGAGTAAGGAGGAGGGGGCGAGAGGGTGGGGGAGGCTGAGGATGAGATGGAGGGATGGAGTGGAGAGGTACATGAGAGAGGGGGGTGTGAGTTGGGAGCGGGGTGGTGAAATGCCGGGGAACAGAGCGACATGGAGGCGATCTGTTTGTGGCCACCCCATGTGGGATTGAGGCATCTCGCAATAGACAGACAGATAGACAGATGACTACTTTTATTAGTGCCAGAGATCTTATATTGATGTATTAAGCCCATTTACCCACAGAAAGATCCAAAATCAGTTCACAAGCTCACAGACGCTCTGCCCTCTCAGTAATCTCGAAGATTTCAGAGGTAGAGTGGCATAAACCTGACGCAATTCAACCAACTTTCTGGCTTTGGTAATTACTTTTATTATCTAACTTCATATCTAACTGAGTCTAGGCACATGGCAAGACCATTAATCCAGTTGGTGTGCTCCGACTCCTTGACACCAGGCACCAGGTCTTCATATCTAGCTAGTGCCTTCAGATTTACCTACGATAATATTTGCACACACTTTCAATAACTTACCTGTCGTGAGCCTGAACTTTCCCTTACACCTAACATTTTAGGCAAACTAATTTTTCCATGATGAGGAAAATTTCATGTCATCTAAATAAATCTTTAGTTGCTGGCTCAAGCAACATATATTCCTAGAGAACTGTACTTATGCATGAATTACGAAAAGAAAGCTTACAGTTTAACCCGTCACGTCTCAACCGATTTTCCACCACTGACCCCCCACCCCCTCAATCTCGACCAATTTTGGGGAAACATTTTTTTGGGGCTCAAACCTCCGTGGTGAGATACAACGAAAATTCATAGAGAAATCGCCCAGCTGAGCTTATAAATGCATGATACAGGTAACAGTTACCCCACCTGGCTCATCCTCCACAGCTGCCCTGGCTACAGAGAAAATGGCAGTATGGGAGAGATAACTATTTCAAACCACTCGATTTAGGTATTTAAGTATTTATTTATTTGGTACGAATTTTAATGTAGTACACAAGTTTTCACACAATAATATAGGTGTTATTCACCCACCAAAAACATCAACATATGGTACCTTCCTTTACATTACCACCTCAACACTTCTGTTTGTTTCTTCCTCAGGCTTGTCTCTTCCTTTGTCCTCCACCTCAGGAATCACTTTCGCCGTGAATTGTAGAGACCATGGAGTGACATATCTTTACTGGCCAGGTCACTGCTAACAGGTGAGTTGCCAGGAAAATGACATGTGGGGGGGAGGGGGGGTCAGGTGGGGCCAGGCAGTATCCACACCTGACGGTGGGTAGAGGAAGGTCTCCGACATATGCCTACCAAAAATCACCCGTGAAACTTGATAAAAGTGCAAATGACGGACCTTGCAATTGCATCACGTATGGATATGTCGTTGGATGTCACCGTGAAAAAACGTTGTAACATACCCATACGTCGACGGGACGCCTCGGGTTAATATCACAACCAAGAAAAACAAATCAAAGTCTTAAAGGGGAAAAAAAAAAATTATGCAAAATCAACATGTGGTCTTCAATTCAGAGGAATAACACTCACAAACAAAACAAATATCACACATGTGGTCTTCAATTCAGAGGAATAACACTCACAAACAAAACAAATATCACACACGCACACACACACACACACACACACACACGCACACACACAGACACACAGACACACACACACACACACAATGACAGATAATTAATTAATAAGGAAAGAATATGATGTGCATCTCTCTCTGACAGTGGAAGACATAACAATACCACAGTTAATGAGCAGTACAGGTATAAAGTGATACACAGAACATGTAAAACGGTTTTACATGTACCAAATCAATGTCCATTGACAGTAATAAATGTTAGTGGTTAAATCAAAGCAAAACTTGTAAAAGGAAGCCATGTTAGTTGGCCAAGCAAAGATACCCAGTACATGCAACATCATGCCAGCAGACATGCAGAGGATATTCGAAAAATAAAAACAAAATCCATGCAAACCTTCCATTCTTGCCTCCCAGGAACCACGTTGCTTCTTGTGATTAGACCAGCTTGAGGAATCAACTGGAGTACACATTATCAAGTTGTCATAAATAAATTGGAATACCAACCATGTGTGAATATGAATGTTCACCATACAGTAATATGGAAGACTGTGTTCCAATTTATGCACCTCCAATTCATTTTTAGTATAGTAAAGTATTTTTGAGATCAGGTACCTAACATCAATGCACCTTACTTGGCAGTCAGGGTGATACTGAGTTTTTTTATTTAAAAAAAAATAATAATAATAATAATTTCCAAAGCGTATGTAACTGATTTGCATCCGAATGCTTCATAATAGTTAACCTGTACTGTATGTAAGGACACTTTTTTTTTTCCTTGACTGTACACACTGTATTTGGATATGGGGTGACCAGGAATCAACAATTAACAGCAGATATTAATATAACCAAAGAAACTGATAGTTATCTTTTCCATCAAGTTACTTAAATCTGCACACTATACTGAATTAACAGTTTGTTCCACATACTTTCAAGCCAGATGAATGAGATCTACTTCTACGATCAATCTAAGAAATATTATGCATCAGTCTGCCAGAGGAAGCCAAGTATACACTTTCATCATAATATTCTTACCTCAGCCTCTAGTTCTCTTCCCCTAATCTGTAACTTAAATCTTACAACTGAATTGCATTCTTCCTACATTCTGTACAATATTTCTGAACTTTAACCCCTCCCTGCTCTAACACTTCAACGTAAATCAAATTTATTACCATAACTCAATAGCCTAAATCTCTCTCTATCCTAAACATGTTCCCTGTTATGCAGTATTACTGTCTCTAATCTATCACCACCAACTTTTTTTTACCTGGTTCCCCCCCTGTTTGTGGCAAGGGTACAATCCCACCGCTTTATGCAAGTTGGCTCTCCTGGCAGGGGAATCCAGGCACGTGGCTGCTCCACCGCCCAGATTGCGAACCTGATTGTGGTGGCGAGGTTTTGTGGATTGGGTTTTTTTATTTTTATGAAAAGGGATCAGAGTAGGTGAGAAGGCAGAATAAACTCAAGAGAAAGGTATATGGGTATTTGGTTCAGAGTTCACATATTGAGTGATTCATTTTAGTTACCATATAAAGAAAATAAAAGACACATTTTAATATCAGTAGGTATAAGAGGGGAAGGAATGGTTTATGTTAGTGGTATATTACAAAGGGAAATAAATTTTTAAGATGGTGGTGGCATAAATGGGTGTCATGAGGATGGTTATATGTTGTAATGATTGTTTTAGATTTCATGAGATAAAATGATGACAAGGGATAAAGATTTACAATGGATTGAACATGCAGGAGGATATTTGCAAGTGTGATTAGAAGAAGAAGGTATGTTGGGATGGAGACGGGTGGGTTAGAAATATGCAGTTAAGTGATATGGAAGAACAAGAGGATGATTGTGTTGGCATTATGAAGTGTTTGGAAGGGCAGGGAAAAACATTATAACAAAATAGGTAGGTTATTATGGGAGACAATGGGTGAAGGAGAGTATAAGTTGCAAGGAGAAAAGTACAAAGATTGCAAAGTAAGGAGAACAGTGATAAAACAGAAGAAACATTGAAGAAATAGGTGAAGGAGAGTGTAAATAGTTGAAAGGTCAGTGACACAGTGTGAAACGTGTGCAAGAAGGAAGAGGAGAGTGAGAGAGAATGTAATGGAGGAGAACAGCATGAGGGAGGATGTTAGGAAAGAAAAAGAGAGAGAGGGAGAGAGTAAGGAAGGGGAAAGATAGTGAAGGTAAGCGTATGGGGAGAGATGAGAGTAAGGAAGAGTGTATGAGGGAAGAAGATGATGATGATGATGAAATAAGTGATGAATTAAAAAGGGGGAGGCATCAGCAGAGAAATAGGTATGAGAGGTATACATGGGGCAGAAGGAAAGACAGAATACCATACACAAAGAAGTGAATGACAGATTATATTGGTGAAGGTAATGAAGATAATGGTGAGGGGAGTGTTGTTAGTTGGGGAGTGTGTGTATTTAGGAAAGTGAGCGAATTAGAGTGATGGTACGTGAAAAAGAACATGAGGAAACGTATAAGCAAGAAAAATGGTGTAAGATTGGAATATGTGGGGAGGAAGTGCACAAGCAGGAAAGAGGTGAGAGAGGGAAGGTGTACATTGGAGTAAACAGGATTATGGAGGGTTAAGTTGGGGGCAGGTGGGCAGAGAGGAAACCGGTTCATGATAAGGAACATAAAAGAGAAGGGAGAAGGTAGATTCGGCAATGGCATTGGGTAGGATGGGTGTGGAGGGGAAAGGAAGTTACTTTTAGTTTACAAGAAATTCATTGTTAAGCAATACCTGCAAACTACAATCTGTATTTCTGAATCCTGGAGATGCCCTAATTAGTATATTCTTGCCATTGTCTGAAAATTTTACTCAACTTAGTAAAAGCTTCTTGTACTGAAGGGGTTTGTTAATGCTATATCTAACCCCTCCACCAGCTGGAGTCTATTCTAAACTGAATAAGGTCATCATGAGATGCCAAGAATGAAGTATGACATCTTTGGGCTCTATGGGTTACACAACTCATA
>JAGKTI010000068.1:0-67261 GCA_018397915.1 Birgus latro
CACTTCCCTTCTATATTCAGCCTTTATTCCATCCTCTTGTAACTTTTGTACCCTCCTTGTAACAAATACTTCCTCCTGTCCTTCCCTTCTTCTCTTCCTCCATCTTGTTTGGATTCTGATTCTGGCCACTACCAAGTGGTGGTCAGAAAGTCCACTCCCCGAACCTCTATTTACTCTTGCATCCATTACACATCTTCTCATCCTTTCATCCACACACATATAGTCAATCATTGCCTTCCGTTCATTCATTCCACCGTCCTCTCTTCTCACCACTCGCCATGTATACCTATGGATCATTTTGTGCCTGAAGAGGGTATTAGCTACCACCAACCCCCTCCCGGCACAAATGTCCACTAAAGCACTGCCATTCTCATCCATCTCTGCAGGCACACCCCACTCACCAACCACTCCATCCACCTTCTCATTCCCTACTTTTACATTCATATCTCCAATCAGAAACACTCTTTCATTCTTTCAAACTTTTCCAAGCAGGCTTCCACATTTGTCCAAAACTCTTCTCTCACTCTACTTACACGATCTTGCGTTGGCGCATACACACACACAATTGCCCACATTTGTAGTCCAACTTTCACTCTTACCCACACAATCCTTGACCCAACTGATCCATACTCTCTTACATTCTCCTTCCACCTGTTGCTCACAACAATACACACTCCCTCTTTCGCCCTCTCATTCTCACCCACTCCCGTGCATATACCCCATCCATATTCCCATTCTCTCACACTCGCACCTCGCCATTTAGTTTCAGTTATTCCACATATATCCACTTTCGCACTCTCAAGCACCTGTACAATCTCTCTCTCTTTCACCTCATCATTCATACCCCTTACATTCCAAGTCCTTTGTCCGTTCCTTTTTCGTCAACTTTTGGTCAGTCCTGGTCCGAGGCTTCCTGTTTGTATTTTTAGTTAGTTGTTTTTACTAACCCACCACCAACCCTTTTAGTCGCCTCTTACGACAAGCAGGGATACTGGGGGAGGATTCATAATGCTATTCATATTTAGTATGCATAGCTGTTTAGTAACATCTTTTCCAATGCCCTACTTCCCCCTGGGAACCCCTAAATAACAATGACAGACCTCTCAAGGCTACCTTATCCTCACCCACCACTCTCACGCTCACAAATACAGTGGAACCCTGGACTTCATACACCTCTCTGCTCGTACAACTCGGTTTTCGTACAGCTTTTTTGTCCAAAAGTCGCTTCAGTTTTCGTATAGCAACCCGGTATTCACACTAAGAGTTGTGGCATTGTAGGTGCTACGTGGTCGCCAGTCCCTCTTTGTTTTCCACCAGCTATGTATCTTTCATACAGGCTGATACGTTATGTATTTTCATTAGAAAATTGCATGGAATCATGGGCCCTAAGTAGATTAATGAGTCAGCTGGAGCTAAAAGAAAAGCAGTGAGAACAACAATTAAGCTGAAAAAGATCTCACTGCAAAGTTTGAAAGTGGAACCCGTGTCTCCAATCTTGCCATTCATTACGGTATGGCGAAATGTACTGTTTCATCCACACTAAAGAACAGATTAATGCAAAATACATTGTTTCTCATGGGAAAAAATTATTCGGTTTTCGAAAAATTTACAACTCGTACAGCCTCTAGGAACAAATTGTGTACGAATTTTGGGGTTTTGCTGTAATCATCTTTCTCTTTTTCCATTTCTTTCACTAATATATTTTTCTATTCTCTTCCTCTTTACTGCCTAAGGTCTGCCTGCAACAGCTCTACCCTCAGTCTCACTTGCTCAGACCTGTATGTTTGCATTCTCTGGGATATACTATATCCAGTACCTCTCAACAAACTCCTTTTCATGTACTCAGGACTTTCACATCTCACTCCAATAGCTGTTGTTTCCATTCCATAACACCTGTAAATTTCACTATTACAGTACAGTACAGTGGGGCCGCTAGTTTGACGAACACAGTAGTCTCAAAAAACCTCGCCAGACTGAAGGCATACTAAGCTTTTTGAGCCATTTTCGTACTTCTAACTCATTATTTTTAAATAATAACTATACTAAATAATAATGTAAATATGTAAAGGAAATACGCTCACTGATATCACGTTTATGAGTCTTTTATTGAGCCACTCTAGTAAGTGTTATGGATTGACAGTCTTACTGGATGACTGCTGCATCGCTGATATCCTTACTTTCCACATCACTGTCATCACTGTCACCACCAATTCCCACAGCAGCCATTGTCGTGTCGCTAGAAGGTACCAAACACCAAACTGGAGAACAGCCACGAAATGTCAGTCATGGCCAAGATCGTGTGGCATTCACAATGGCAGAGACCAATAATAAAGATGGCCGCCAAAATGGCTACTGATCTGGATGCGCATGGGGTTTCGAGAAAATAATACTGTACTGTCAAGAAGTGGGAATAACCTACTGTACGAATTTTGGAAAAAGAAAACATACAAGAAAAATGTAAACTCAACATAGCTAAACATCAGTAGGGGAGGCCATTGCAAAGGCAAATTCCCCAGTCAGAACCAGAACCATACCAACCACCAAAGTGAAGGCTTTCTTGCCAGACTGGTGGATGTGGAAAGTTTCTAACATGTCGCCAAACTGAAATCTGCCAAACTCATTTACACCAAACCGGCAGCCCCACTGGACCGTAATCATTATCCATCTTCACAATATTCAGCCTGTCTCATTATCTGGCGCTTTCGGCTTGGCTATGTTAAAACAATATCAGGTAAAATTAGGCAGTATCCGGCTCGGTGGGAAGCAGTCGGTGGTTCTGTGCATTTTTCAATGGTAATGTGTATCATCCGACTGAGACACGCAACCCAGTTGCCACATGGGCAGACCCTGCATCGCAGCACAGCAACACATGCCAGCCAATCACAGTGCACTGTGGGAACAGCCCACCCGACGCGCCAAGTCAACCGTTGCCCTCACATTCACTTCATTGAACGTTGTATAATAAAGACATATCTGTGTCTTGTGCATTTGTGACCCATGAGATGCCTACCCCCCAGTGCTATGACATAGCCTGTGGCCTCCCCATGCCTCACTTGTTGCTGTAATGCTGTGACTTCCCCTTCCGCCCCTCGGTGCTCCATGCCTTAGTGCTCTGACTGCTGTACCCTAGTTCTGTGTGATGGTGGAATTTGTGGCAGTGCAACAGTAGGTGAGTATAGTTATGATTATATTATGTACACCAATCCCTCGTTTTTCAACCTATCGTTATTCAACAATTCGTTGTTTTGACATTTATAAATCTTTTCAGTTTATTTAGTGGTAGTAGTAGTTGTTCCCTAGGCAGTCTGGCCGAACAGCCCCAAGTCCCTAAGGAAGGCAGTGGCAGAGACTGGCTTTCTCACAGAGCTCTCAAGGAGTCTATGTTGTGTTGTTGGTGTAGGTGATTGTGTGCAATGCAGTCTTCCATGATGTGCTTAATAGTATGGGGTGATGTGTTACATCCTGGACAGGCATCAGCGACGGAGTCATCTAGCCTCTTCCGATAACTCAAGAGGGCTGGATGATGCCCACATCTCAGCCTGCCCAGGTGGACCCTGTCCTCACGGGGGAGATAGTGTTCAGAAGGATGGATATCAGGAGGCTGTGCATGCAGCTGTGTGTTGTCTTTGAGTGACTGAATGGAATGGCGAGTGATTTGTTTGTGAATATGTTTCTGGAAGCTGGTCTGAGGTAGGCAGGGGGGAAGAGATGACAGTGTTTGTGTATGATATCATGTGCTGGGTGTTGTTTTGATGTTCCTTGGTGTGTGTGGATGTGCTGCCATGTAGTATAGTGGATGTTGTGGGTTTGTGGAGGCTGCAGCAAGAATTTAGGTGCCTCTCGTGTCTAGATGATCCTTGACTGAGGATTTTGGTTTCTTGGTGTAGGTGGTTTGTCGGTGTAGTAGCTGTGCAGCCTGTGATTATTTTTAAGGCCTTGTTTTGTATGGTCTGAAGAGTGTTGTAGTGTGTTTTAGTGAGGTTAGGAGCCCAAGCAGGGCTTGCATAATTCATCACTGAACAAATATATTGTTTTGTATACTGTGGTGGTGGTTTCTTTGTTGTGTCCAAATGTTGTATGGACAAGTGACTTCAAGGCATTGAGTCTAGGTGTTAATTTATTCTTGATGTTTGTGATGTGTTGTTTAAATGACATTGATGTATTGTATGTTACACCAAGGATTTTGGGTGTGTGTATGTGTGGTAAGGGAGTGTTGTTTATGGTGAGGGTGGAATGTGACTGTGTTCTGCTGTCCAGTTTGTGAGAACGGTCACTGTAGTTTTGGCTGGGGCTATTTTGAGTCTGTTCGTGGTGAACTATTCATGTAGTGTGTTGAGGTAAGGTTGGAGGATTTGTGTGGCTGTGTTTGCATTTTGGTGTGTGCATGTAAGTGTTATGTTGTCTGCATAGGAAGCTATGTGTATTTGTTGTGTGTGGGGTGTGGGTATGTCATGCATATATAGGTTGAAGAGTGTAGGAGACAAGACAGATCCTTGGGGGACACCATTTGTGAAGTTTCTGATGTTCAAGAACTGACCAGCAAAAGTTACATGTGCATATCTCCCTGCTAAGTAGTTTGCTAGCCATCTTTTTGTGTTATTGTGCATGTTTGTGTTGAATATTTTGTTTGTGAGGTTGTGGTGGGGGATGGAATCAAAAGCTTTACTAATGTCTAGTGTGACAAGGAGTGTTCTATGTGGTGGCCTAGCTGAATTCATGCCATCAAAAACTCTCTGTGTGAGGTCTGTAAGAGGAGTGTTTGTGGAGTGTAGTGACCTAAAACCATGTTGTGATGAGGCTAGTGGTGTGTAAGGTGTAACTAGTTGTAGTACCAGTCTTTCAGTGACTTTGGAGGGAGTGCAGAGGAGTGTGATGGGGCAGTGTGAGGAAGGTAATGTGGGGTCTTTGTTGGGTTTGGGGATAGTGGTGATAATGCTGTGCTTCCAGATGTTGGGTATTATGTTGTGTGAGTAGCTGTAGTTTGATATGTTGGTGAGTGCTTGTATGCCTTGTGGTCCTATGTGTTTAAGGTGTATGTTGCTTATGTTGTCTGGTCCTCAGGCAGATGAGTGCATGAAGTTGCTGATGATGTGCTTCGTCTGGTTGTAAGGGAAAGTTGCGAAGTCTGGGTCTGTGGGGAACTGTCTCTTACGTCGGATGATATGTCGGTCATTACGATGAGGGTTTAGATGGCTGACTTGTGAAAAGTGATTGATGAGAGTGTTTGCTTGTTGTTTGTTTGAAGGAATGGTGTCTGTTGTTGTGATGGCAGCGTGTGATTTGTAGTGTTGCTGTTCGAGAGTGTGATGCTGTTTAGTGTTTTGTAGAGTTTGCTGGTGTTTGTTTTGTGATCAAGTGTTTGGAGATAATTATTCCAATTTAGTGTTTGCTATTCTGATATTTTATTGTTTATTTGAGTGTCGAGTTCTTGTATTTGTTGTATGGTGTCATGCGTATGTGGTATTCGGGAGTGTCGTAGTGTGTCCCGTTGTCTGATGAGGCCTTGAATTTCTGGTGGGAAATTGGGGTTGTGTCTTTTTCTGTTGCCTCTGGGGATGTGTCTTTTGTCTGCATTTTGTATAATTGTATTGAAAGTGTGCACAGCGGGGTTCATGTTTGTGATGGATATACTGTTTAATGTTTCAAAGTGTTGTTCTGTTTCAGTTGTGAAGGCCTCCCAGTTGGCTCTCTTATGATTAGTGTAAGTGTGTCTGTGGCCAGCTGGGGTGATTCTGGTTTTGGTAGTGATGATGATCGGGCCTCTCCAGGAAGTTGTGGGGGCGAGGTTTGGGGGGGAACGGAAGGTGATGTCTGGGGATGATGGGAGGAAGGCGGCTTGGTGTGGAATATGGGTATGAAGATTGGGATGATTGAGTATGAAAAGGTGATCTGTCTGGGTTTGTCTGTGTCAGGGTTTTTGACATACCAGACTGATGCCTTGGCATTGAAATCACCACCCAGGATGATGTTGGGTATGTTAGTGATGTGGTGTATTTGTGGAGAGTAATTGTGTGGTACTGTGGGGGATGATTGGGGGGGAATGTATTTGTTGGCGATTGTTGTGTGTGATTTGTTACCAGTGCTTATTTTAATTGATTGTGTTTCTGTCGTAGTGTCATGTGGGGGGAGAAGTGACTTTGTGTGTGCACTGGTATCTGAGATGTTTACGGATTTGTGTACCAGGGTGATGAGTCCACCGCCACCACCGTCGGCCCGGTCTTGTCTGATGGTGGTGAAATTATGAAATGTAGGTGTTTTTTGTGTTGTGCGTAGTTTTGTTTCTTGTAAGATGGCAATATGTATGTTGTGTTGTTTGATGAATTGTGTGAGTTCTTGTTTTTTTGTGTTTATGCCATTTATGTTTAGTTGGAGAATGTTTATGTTATGTGTGCAGTGTGTGTTGGGTGCTGTAGCACGGAGGGGAGGTGGTGGTGAGGGTGGAGGGGAAGGGGTAGGAGAAGGTTGTGGTGGAGGTAAGGGTTGGGGTGGATTAGTTTGGGGTGGGATAGGAGGGGTCAGGGGATTGGATGGTGTGGGAAGGATTGGTGGGTTAGGTTGAGGAGGTGTGGGGGAAGTAGGAGTAGGGTTGGTGAGGGGGTTAGTGGGCGGGGGGAAGGAACATAAGGAGCTGGTCCAGGTGTTTGTGTTGTCTTTTCTGGATGCAAGTGTTGTGCAAGTGTAATGGGTCCAGTTCTTGCAGGAATTGCACTGAACTGAACCCTTTGTCTGTCAGCTCGACGTAATAGGTTTTGAGCACGTTGGACATGTGTATTTGTTGGTGGGTCCTGGATTGCTCTCAATATCCCCGGTGAGAAGAAGTCGTCGAGAAATGACCACCGGGGAGTCATTTCTCAGTGTAGAAAAAACGGTGTTGTTGTGTGTGAAGTGTGGAGAGATGTGGTACTTACCCGGGCGACCGAAGCCACTCCCAGGTTCTCGGGTCCCGTAAGGGCCCGGGGGGGGGGTTGCGGTGGTTTGGCCCCCATGCTGTCCTCCTTTTCTCCTCGACAGCCTTGGGGGGTTAGACCCACGGGGAAGACACCACTGCTCCAGTTCCTTATTTAGTGGTTGGTGGGGGTGCTCACCGTCCACTCACTCGATTTATTGTTGCTCTCGGGTGCCTGACCTTTCCTCTCTTCCTTCTTTCCATCCTGAGTGGCATGCCAAATGGTTTCTTGTACACCAGGAAACCATTTACTACGCTGGGTGGTAACCATATAACCAATTTATGGTGCCTGGTGGTTTTGTGAGCAATTAAGGCATTCCAGTCGGATTGAGATGGTGCAGGTTTATATCCAAAGGGTGGTTGGGGTTTATTGCTGAGGTAATGCCACTCAGGGATGAGTGAGGCTGGTCATTCCCATCTTAAATGTCAGGACCAGTGTGCCTAGCCCTGGGCGCCTATGTTCCCCATGGAGCAACGTTGGATGAGACGATGGGTGGATTCAGTTTTTCATCTTTTCTAAGTAATATGGGACAGACAGATTCATCTAGTAACACTCCTCTTTCTTGTTGTGTCCTGTACCAGCTCTCTAGTAATATCTCTAGATCTAAGGTCAGCACTCACCACCTGTGTCTTACTTGGTCTACCTCTTTCAATGGCCTGGTAGCTCAGAGCTTCCATACTCGTCAAATTCCAAGGATTCATCCTCTCAACACATATGAATCATCTCACTCGTCTCCATTCTGTTTTGGTGGAGAGGATCCTAACCATGGTGCTGCTTTTGTTTAGGGTGAAGAGAAGCAGATGCGACTCCTTCCTGGGTACGAATCCTTATCATTGTGCTGTATATCCTGCAAGGAGGGCCCCTATCCAGCCAGGCAGAGTGCTGTCTCCTGCATAGGAGCAACCACTCTCAATACCCTTTTTTAGTATTATTGATTTTTTTTTTTTTTAACTAATAGAAATTACTCTCCAGCAGTCATTTCCGTCCTTTTCACACTAACCAGAGACATTGAGAGCAATCCAGAACCCTAAACACAATACATATGCCCTGTTTGCTCAGTACACATCACAAACACAAGAACACATGGATCTGTTCAGTGCAGATCATGCATATAGCCTAATGGATCGTCATGGGCATTTCCCTAACAGAAGCCATACAGTACCACAGCACATGATGTGTGACAGGTGCAACACATCCACACACATTCCTCTTGTCACATCAAACACAACTCTCTCCACCACCTGCAACACATCCACACACATTCCTCTTATCACATCAAACATGACTCTCCACTACCTGTAACAACTCCCCCACTCACACAGCCACAAATATAACTAGAGCCCCTCCCTCCCCCTGAGGGGGGAATTACACCAGCCGCGAGCCAATACATATCTAGCTCGGCTCAGAATATGACCTTGACTGTGACTGCTTTCACCAATTTTTAACCCGTAGATTTTCATCCCTTTCTACACGCCTGTAAAATTTTGTGATGATACCTTCAGCGGTTGCAGAGTTATCGCGGTAACAGACACACAAACCTTGACCTACTTTCATCCATTTCTAACTTGTAGATCTTCATCCCTAATACACACATGTAAAATTTTTTGATGGTATTTTGAGCGATTGTGATGTTATCATGATAACAGACTCACAGACGTTGACTTAATTTCACCAATTTCGAATTTATAATTGATTTTTTTCCCTGCTACTCACCTCTTACAATTTTGTGATGATATCTTGAGCGGTTGTGAAGTTATCGTTCTAACACGCACACATACACACACACACACACACACAAACTGAAAACAATACCAGCTTCGCTATTGCGGTTGGTAACAACTAAGTCCCAGTTCACATGCACCACTCCTGTAACACTAACACACACCAAACACACACCACCCTGAAAAAGCATAAACATACTACAGTTAAATGTTAACAGTATCCAGGAGAATGCATCAGAAACAGAAAGTTCCTCCATGACCATAGCATACACATAGCACTCCTACAAGAAACAAACCTGACACACGTAGACACAACAGACTCCATAAATCAGACACTACTCACATATCCACACTGAGAAAGCAGAGGGCCTTGGAAGAGCCATCACTACATACTGTACATTCACACATCAGTTCTCAACAAGACAACAGAATCACTCTTTCATAATGACACAACATAGAAATACAGTCTATCAGCGTCAGATCGGGCCACAAGCAAGAAATCAACTTTTTAAACATGAACATACTCCTGACACCTCCCAGACTGTACCAGTGCAGTACATCTCTCAGCTCTTCCCCCAAATAGGCACACAACTCAATTATTGCCGGGGTCTTTAAAGCTAGAAACACTGCCTGGTTCGAACACAGTCAAAACTGCCGAGGCCTCAACATTCTTCACAGTTCAACAGCATGTACATTCTCAGTGCCACTTCACATCACACCCTCATCCCATACCAGTTAAACCACACGCCTCTTCCCCAGACATCACAATCTGTTCGCCAACTCATGCACTCACCACCTGGCAAACAAAACGCAAACATGCCACAGATCCCCAGTTATCATCATCATAGAAACACAACATAAACTTGAGTGATCACACTCTAGGTACTTAAGGTACAAGCAAGTAGACTGGACAAAATTCACTGAAGAAACAGAACAGATTTTTAGCACACTAAACAATACCCCAATCACCAACATTAACAGGTACAGTACAGTACGAAGTTTAGCAATATCATACTCGTCACAGACAAATGCCACATTCCACATAGCATCAGAAGATATTACAACCCAAACTTTACACTGGGGATAGCCTGCCTCCTAAGACAATGTGACACACTGAGACACATTCCCCTCTCCTACACACCAAGACACCATCACAAGGCTCCAAGAACTAAGGAGTATGATCGACAGCAAAGTACAGAGAAAATGGAAAACTGGAAGGCTTGTGCAACAAAACTTAATCATAAGCACTTGTTGTAAGTGGATGCATAAGAGATGTAGTGCTGTTAGAGGTAGGCTGAGAAATAATGTTGATTTTGTGTGTGTGGTGTGACTGGGAGAGCATGTAGATTGACAGTTGTGAAGGGATTGACCTTACGGGAGAGGCTTCACTTGGACAATAAAGGAAGAGGATATTCATAGGCTGATATGTACAGAAATGGTAATGATTTTGTGGATGTGTAGTGCATCCTTGAATGCAAGGCTGGGGGGGGCTTGGCTTATGATTGAAGAGTTGAGAGGAAGGATGTGACTGGAGTGTATTGGTGTTATGATGAGGAGATGTAGATTGAGATCGTTTGGCCATGTGAAGAGGATGGGGGATGTCAGTTGGGTGCAGAAAATGAGAGGTGAATGTTGAAGGTAGGGTTGTGAGAGGCAGACTGAAAAAGACCTGGGACGAAATCATATTGTGACCTTAGTGGTAAGGGACCGAGTAGGGAGGCTGTCTGAAATAGAGCAGCATGGAGAGCTGCCATTAAGACCGATGCACGCAAGCATGTTGGAGTCTGTATAAATGAAATCGTTTCGTTTTTGAAGGCTCCAACATGCTTGCATGTGTCGGCCTTGGTCACCTAATGGCAGCTCTCCACGCTGCTCGATCTCTGGCAACCTCCCTGTTCAGTCCCTTAACTATTGTACACCCTTACATTCGAAACACATGCAGCATAAAAGGACCCTATACCACAGAAGGAGAGCCCTCTCAATGTCAAGAGGGGCAACAACTCCCAGAATTTCTTTCAACCATTTTCTAATCTGGCTACTTTGCTAGCTCCAGCTGCAAATAAAGCACACACACTGTTTTATGAACCCTCCCCCCCCTTTTCTTTTTAAATAATGGAAGGTAAACAGAGGAGGGAAAAATAATTAGAGAAAAAATTCCAGTGTATTATCCATTCACTAAACATCTGTGGCTTACAGGGGCCAGGGTGGGTAATGTGTTAGAAAAAATTGCAAATATCGTGAAGGATAGTGAAGATAAACCCACTGTCTGCATCAGCGTAGGAGGCACCGCTATTGGTAAGTGTAGGAATGAGGTACATGACAGCAGTACAAGGGTATGTTGGAGAAGGGTAGGAAGAGGGGAGGGACCCCTATAGTACTTGGTGTTTTGCCTACAGGGGGGGGTTGGGAGGGAATGGTTGAGCAGGGTGATAGGTTTCAGTTGCTGCCTTGAAAGGTATTGCAAAGTTTATGCAGTACCTTTCGTAGACATCTGCGACCGGTTTTATGGATGGAATGCCTTGTATAGTTGGAATGGGACTCGTCTTAGTAGGCAGGGAGTTACTGTTTTAGCTAGAATGAAAGATAGGGAGTTAGAGTTTTTTTTTTTTTAGGTTGAAAGTTAGATGTACAGGAAGTTGTAACAACTCCACTCAGAAATCATTATCATCAGGTTTGGATAACTGCATCGAGACTTGCAAAAATAATTGGAACAGATTTACCATAAATTTAGGTACATCACTCAGGCATCTCAAAATGAGCAGGCGATGATAGAGAACAGAACAAACGATGATAGACTTGCAAAAATAATTGGAACAGATTTACCAAAAGTTTAGGTACATCACTCAGGCATCTCAAAATGAGCAGGCGATGATAGAGAACAGAACAAACGATGATAGACGAGCGATAAATGATAGTTCAAAAAAATTGTTCTATTAATAATGAGTTTCCCAGTTATTTATTTAAAAAAAAAAGTAAATCCCAAAGTAGAGGTATAACTACTTGTAATAGTCTGAAAGTGTATTACACAAACAGCAGGAGTTTACATAATAAAGTGTAAAACTCTTGAATATTTTCCGGGAATGGAAGAAGGGTGGTAACAGGGAGGAGTACTTGGCTGCCAAGCGCAGGGCTAGAAGAGAGGTATACAGGGCGAAGTCTGAGTCACAGAGACTTTTACTTGATAATCTAAATCATGAAGGAAGGAAAAATATGGTTTTTAGG
This sequence comes from Birgus latro, assembly GCA_018397915.1. NCBI lineage: Eukaryota > Metazoa > Arthropoda > Malacostraca > Decapoda > Coenobitidae > Birgus > Birgus latro. The sequence continues at coordinate 11,891 of JAGKTI010000068.1, forward strand.
GTGGCAAATCAGATGAAGAGAGATAATCGGGACATTGTAGGCGAGCAGTGTGTGAAGAATGATGAGGGAAGGGTACTGGTAAACAGTGAGGATATTAAAGATGCATGGAGAGAGCATTATAGTCGGTTGTTGAATGAGGAGTTTGATTGGGATAGGGAAGGTTTGGAGCCAGGTGATCCAGTATTTGGGCCTTGGCCTTTGATTGACGCTGCTACTGTGAGTGAGGCAATAGGCAGGATGCGGGTGGGGAAGGCGGCAGGTGTGTCTGGGTTGACTGCCGAAATGTTGAAGGCCTCAGGAGATATTGGGGTGAGGTTAGTCACTGACCTGATAAATAGGATTATATATGAGTGTGTTGTCCCAGATGATTGGCTGAAGAGTGTAATTGTAAATGTGTACAAAGGGAAGGGTGATGCCCTGGAAAGGGGAAATTACAGAGGTATAAAGCTCTTAGATCAGATAATGAAAGTAATGGAGAGAGTTCTAGAAGGTATGATTAGAGAAAGAGTGAATATCAATGAGATGCAGTTTGGGTTTATGCCAGGCAGGGGGACCACTGATGCCATATTCATTGTTCGACAGCTTCAGGAAAAATATATTGGCAAGAAAAGGGAATTGTATTTTGTTTTTGTTGATTTGGAAAAGGCCTTTGACAGAGTCCCTAGAGAGGTGGTGAAGTGGGCAATGAGAAAGCTAGGGTTGGAAGAGTGGCTGGTTAGGGTGGTTATGGCCATGTACGTGGGTGCTCACACTCAGGTAAGGGTGAATGGAGCTTTGAGTGATGAGTTTCCCGTGAATGTTGGTGTGCATCAGGGGTCAGTTTTGAGTCCCTTGTTGTTTATCATGGTGCTTGAAGCCCTCTCACGTGACTTCAGAGATGGACTCCCATGGGAGATGTTGTATGCTGATGATTTGGTGCTGATTGCTGAGAATGAAGGGGAGGCTGAGGAAAGATTTAAGAAGTGGAGAGATGGTATGGGGCACAAGGGCTTAAGGGTAAATGCAGATAAAACAAAAGTGATGATATCTAGGGTTGGTGGCGGTACAATCAGAGGAGAGGGAGAGTGGCCATGTGCAGTTTGCCACATGGGTGTGGGAAGTAATTCCATCTTGTGCAGTGTCTGTGATAAGTGGGTGCACAAGAGATGTAGTGGTATTAGAGGTAGACTGCGAGATAATGCTGATTTCATGTGTGCGGTGTGTCGGGGAGAGCAGGAGGAGATTGTTAGGCGTGAGAGGGTTGAACTTGCAGGTGAGTCTCTTGAGTGTGTGGAGGAGTTTTGTTATTTGGGAGACATGTTAGGTGCCGGAGGTGGGGCTGGAGTTAGCTCGGTTGCTAGAGTGAGAAGTGGTTGGAAGAAGTTCAGGGAGCTGTTGCCTCTCCTGACATTGAGAGGACTCTCCTTACGTGCTAAGGGGTCTTTGTATGCAGCATGTGTTAGGAGTGTGATGCTGTATGGTAGTGAGACCTGGGCAGTAAAGGAAGAAGATATTCGCAGGTTTAAACATACAGAAATGACAATGATTAGGTGGATGTGCAGTGCGTCCCTGCGTGCAAGGCCTGGGGGGGCTGGGTTTACGATAGAAGAGTTGAGAGGTAGGATGGGACTGGAGTGTATTGGTGTTGTGATGAGGAGAGGTAGGCTGAGGTGGTTTGGACATGTGGAGAGGATGGGGGATGATAATTGGGTACAGAGGGTGAGAAGTGTTAATATTGGGGGAGGGGTTGGGAGGGGTAGACCGAGAAAGACATGGGACGAGGTCATTAAATGTGACTTAAGGGTTAAGGGACTGAATAGGGAGGCTGCCAGAGATCGAGCAGCGTGGAGAGCCGCCATTAGGTGACCAAGGCCGACACATGCAAGCATGTTGGAGCCTTCAAAAATGAAACGAAAACGAAACGAAACGAACTGAGAGTTTTATTTGTACAGAGAAAATAGACATTTCCATTATTAGTGAAGCTTGGATGAATACAGACACCCAAGGATTTTTAGTAGAATACCAGATAAAGGGCTATATATTTCCATGTAAAATAGGTGGTTAGGGTCTGGAGATATTTTCCCCCAAACAATTGAAATTTTTCAGGAAATGCCATTGGCATTGCATTCAAGTCCATGAACAGTGAACTCTGACCATTAGCTTCGTTTTTAATTATGCTTTTAATTAAGAAGTAAGTCAGCCGAGCAGTATAATTTGTATAAAAACTTAATTTACATGGACTCAACTACTGGATTAACATCAACATGTAAACCCGTCACATACTGTAAGAACCGAATTTTTCTGATCCTGGGCCGTCAGCAAATTACAATGGCAGTCACAAAACCTGTTCACAGTTACTGCACTGAAGTTAGCTGTATGTAAAAACTCTTGAATATTGCTGCTCCCTCATCACACAATTTGTACCAGAGTTATAATGACCACCCTGTACCTCCCCTGCCTCTATCTCTTTGTCTGAATCCCTCTCACCCTTTACCACCCGTACCTGTCCAATCCAATCCAATTATCATACAGTGCACCCTCACACAATGCGAACTCACACAGTGTAAATCACCTACAATGCGAAGTCAACCCAGAAATTACTTATTTTTATTGAATGCAAAACCTGCAGGTAAAGCTTCCCAACATGCGAATCGGCTGTATGATTCCAAGGCAAAAATGGATTCCCGTGATTACTATGAGTATTGGGCTGGACAATCCGAGTCAGTCACATGAAGGCAGGTGGCTGACAACTGAGCCAGATTAAAAATGGCAGACAGTTGGTCAGCTATCTGCATGCCATTTACCGACTTTCCTAGGTAAACAAACGCTTCTTCTTCATACAGCCGCGAGAAAACATGTTTTACCTTGCATCCTGTGGTGCGTTTTATCATCATAGCATTACCCACCTTTTCATCATGGTCGCAGCTATCGACTTTGAAGGCTTTATGGCATCTCCAGGAGACCTCAGCAGTGACAGAGTGACAATGGGGCGCCCCATCCCGCAGGGCAAGAGTAAACGCCCCAAGCCTCGGATGCCCACCCCCTTCCCTTCTTAACAAGCCCAGAAGTCACTCAAATAAAGGTACATGGTGTTCTATTCATTGTTTTATTTCCTGGTACAGATAGAAGTATTATAAGACAAAGTATCACTAGGGTAGAGTAGGCTGGAAGGGGACCTGAAGACCAAGCTCTGCGTGGGCTGTCCCCCATATGCCATTTTTCCCATAAGTTCTTTGGTTCACACAGTGCGGAATCGTAGAATGCGAGGGTTTCTGCTGCCCATAAACTCGCATTGTATGAGGGTACACTGTAATTACTAACGACACAAAGTTCTTTCCCTCTGCCCCATCGCTTTCCTACTTCATACTAATCTCTCTCTCTCTCTCTCTCTCTCTCTCTCTCTCTCTCCTAGAAATGACCATACAGTTTACTTGTAACTCTCTCTCTCTCTTTTCCAGATTAAAGCCCATCATTGTGTCCATGCCTTCACTTATCCCCTACTCTTCCCCGAACTGCAATTATCACCCCACCTACCTTCCTTGCTATGACTGACATGGCCCCCCCCCTAAACACACACACACACACACACACACACACACATCACCCAGTCTGGCAAGAACGTGCACATCTGGCATCACTGTAAAAACTCTTGTCAGCTAGGGACAAATGCACTACATGCATGTAAACAAGTGGAGCCACAAAGAAACTGGGTACCAAACATACCCGTTTTGAGTCTCCCGTAATTGAGTGATATTAGTGTTATTATAAAATATTGGGATAAATTAAATGTTTTTGTTATTGTAAGATCATTGCTTCATTTTCTCAAATCACAACTCTACTTGATTTTTCCAGACATATTTGATGATTTTCAGATTTTATTTTTGGGTTTAGGTGAGTAATAAATAACTTTTAGGCTTAGTTTAGCTTGTTTTAAAGCTATTTGGGGGTTTAGGTTAGCTAGAAACTTATTTTTGGGCTCATTTGGGTGGGCTTAGGACTTGGTTGGAGGGTGGAATCCCAAGGCTCAAAAATGCATCACCATACTTTACACGTTAACTCTACCCCAAGATACGATACACTGCCTAGTGATGGGTTTTTACTTAACCAATTCCATTGTTAAACCAGGGTATGCCTGCATTTGCAAAAATTATTTAAAAAAATGAAGAAGAGTTATGTCATCCACATTTAATTTTATTTAATGATTCTTTAAATTCTGAAGAAGTTCCAGTGGCATGGAAAATCAGAAATATAGTGCCCATTTTTAAAAAGGGTGATAAAACAGCTGCATCGAATTATCGTCTGATAAGTCTGTCATTGCAGGCTTGAAAGTCTACAGTTTATCTTGCCAGCCACTGGCGAGTACTTAAAAATTTTTATCAGCCAAGAAAAATTTTTACTAGCCAGAGGAAAATCAACAAATAATTTGTCAGCTTGCAAGTTATTTATTGTAGCCCAGGATGAAAATAAATAATAGATATACTTGTATATAAACATAAATATGGAATTTGTATACCATATACATTCCATATTTATTTATTGCTTAAAATAACGTGCCTCATCTTTCATTGTCTGCGCAATCGTGTGCACCAGTTCCGCAGCTCTCACATGGTTGGCATAAGTGGTTGTAATGGGCACACCATTTTTTTTTTGGGGGGGGGGGCAATAATGGGTAAAAATTTAGTGAATGGAAGTTCTTCCTTTGGCACCATGCATGCAGTGGTAATTTTCATCTTCAGATCTTCAGAATCCTTATCGTCTTCTTTCTTTTGCTGATGTTGGAATGTCTTGATTGTGTTTCCTTGACCTTGGCGATTTAATTCAGCAGCATCACGCAGTTCAATATGCTTCCTGCTCTTGCCATGGTAAACTGTTTTCTATCTATCTATTGCCAGACGCCTCAATCTCGAACGGGGTGGCCACAAACAAATCGCCTCCATGTCACTCTGTCCCCAGCCATTTCACTACCACGCTCCCAACTCACACACCCCTCTCTCATATACCTCTCCACTCCATCCCTCCATCTCATCCTCGGCCTCCCCCTCCCTCTCACCCCCCCCACCTCACTCACATACACTCTCCTCCTCAATCTCTCACTTTCCATCTTCTCCACATGCCCAAACCACCTTAACGTGTTTCTCCTAACGCTTCCCATCACGTCCTCAACCACACCACAACACTCATTCACTTCCTCATTTGTTAGTCTCTCTCTCCATGTGACTCCACATGCTCCTCTCAAATAACTCACTTCCTCTGCTCTCGCTCTTGACTCTGTCCTTCCAACAGGGTCCAAGCTTCACTTCCATATGTCAGAGTTGGTATCACAATACTGTCATGTAACAACTTTTTCACTTCCATGCTCACCTCCCTGTTTCTTATCACTGCTTTCAATGAACCAGCAACCTTCCTTCCCTGCTGTACCCTTTCGAGCACTTCACCCTCCAGACTACCATCCTTACTCATCACACTGCCCAAGTACTTAAATTCACTCACATTCTCCATTTCCTTCCCGTCCAATCTCACTGTACACTCACTGGCTTCACTTCTCTCGAAGACCATCACTTTACTCTTCCCCACATTCACCTTTAGATTCCGTTTCTTACACACTTTCCCAAACTCATCTACCAAGCCTTGCAGCTCCCGTTCGTCTTCACTCAACAACACAGTATCATCTGCAAACAACAGTACAGGGAGTTTCCAAACACTGCCCTCTCTCACTAGGGCCATTCCAACATCCACTGCCCGATCTTGTATCTCTTTTAGAACCCCATCCGTATACAGATTGAACAACCATGGAGACATGACACATCCTTGTTTCAATCCAACCTTTAAATGGAAAGATTCACTCAAAAAACATTTCTTGAGGATCGAGCTTATGCAAGACCGCCACTCCGCTTGGACGTCCTAACAACTAGATCCAGTTACGAAATCTGTTTTGCCGGCTGCAGTTGGATTTTTCATGCCAGTGGAACATTTCATTTTGTTTTCGTTTTCATCATGCACATGCCACGTAAATTCTTTCTTCCATTTCAGAAGAAATGTTCTCTGTGATGCTTTTTTCGGGGAGATGACGAGATTGACGTTGACGGCGAGGGATTCATATGGTTCATGTTGGAAGCAAGCGACGCTACTCCTCGTCAGCTGACTATACGGCAACATTGATCGTATCATCAGCGAGTGAGAGACAGTGTCTAGTGACTGTTATGATGGCAAGCTGGTTTAAATAGAGTCGCCAGATTATTAATATTTTTTTATATACAGTAAACCCTTCATAAGCCGAACTATATGGGGCTCTACTCTCGTTCGAATTACCGAATTTTCCGTCTTACCGAATTTTCACCCCCCAAAATTGCTAAATTACCGAATTTTCACCCCCAAAAATTGCTAAGACAGTACCTATTACTTGTCCTTTCAACACTAAATTAAAGAAGCATATGCAGTAGGTGCGGAAAGTATTGACGTTTTTTTTGCCGACGTCATTCTTTTTCGCGTTAAGTGAAGTAGGGTCAATACTACCCTCCCTGTGATGCAAAATGAGCTGACGCTTTTTCAACGGAAGCTGGCAACCCTGCTTGATAGGTTTGACACCACAGGAGCAGGCTCAGTAATGTTTGGGCAGCCACGGGAGGAGGATTGTCTCTGTGTGTGATGCACCACGAGGGCATGTTTTGACTCAAATAACACAGTTATTTGGTTACCTACCACATTCTCATCATGCCTAAAGTAACCACAAGCAAGGACAAACGTGTGGAAGTGATTACTTTATACAAAGCTGGCCACAAACTCCCATTTATTGCAAATCAGATGGTGTTAGACTGAGGACAGTGCAGAGACTGGTGAAGCGGTTCAAGGACAGTGGGGAGGCCATTCCTCCCACTCCACTTCCCATGCCTGGGAGACGTCGTAAGACAACCTTCAGGACCCGTCAGCTGATCTCAAGGCAAGTTAGCAAGGATCCAAGGCTAACAGCATGGGATTTAAAAGAAAAGAACCCACAGTTGCTGGCAGATGTGTCTGTCAGAAGTGTGCAGCAGCTGTTGCATGACAATCTGGGCTACAGGAGTTTCTGTGCTCGTAAAAAACCACTGCTAACTGCACTTCAGATGAAGAAGAGAGTAAATTTTTGTAAGAAATATCTTGCCTGGAGTGAGGAGCAATGGAAAACTGTGCTTTGGAGTGATGAGTCAACATTTACTGTCACTGGTACCCCTTCATCATGAGTGTACCGCAAACCAGGCAGTGACCCCGTGGATCCTAAGTACACTTCCAAGTTTGTTAAATACCCAGCCTCACTCATGGCTTGGGGCTGCTTTACATATTATGGTGTTGGTAGGTTGGTAATTCTACCTGCAAATGAAAAAGTGAACCAGAACAATTATTTGGAGCTCTTATGTGATGTTTTAAGTGACTCTTTTGATAAAACCAAGGCAAGAGTATTTATGCAAGATTCTGCCCCTGCACATGTTGCAAAGTCAGTGAAATAGTGGCTAACAGACTGAGGTTCCCTTTATTCGAGATTGGCCCGGAAACAGCCCAGATATCAATCCCATTGAGAATTTATGGGCGCACATGAAGCGGCATCTGCGTAGTATGGACCTATCATCTTTGCCTAAACTTGAGGCTGCAGTCAAGCAGCTATGGAGCAGTTTTAGTCCGTCTGTTCTGCAAAACTACGCCATCAGTCTCCCCAGACGCCTTAAGAAGATAATAAAGGTGAAGGGGAATGCCAGTAAATACTAAATTCAATGGTGAGTGTTAATTTATTTGTTTCTCCTTGCTAACCACAAGAATGTTTTCTTTTTTTAAGATGGCGTCAACACTTTCCGCGCCTACTGTATAAATAAATAAGTTATGACAAAAAACAATTTAGTGGATTTAATATACATTTAGTTGGTAGAAAATCATTCACAGAGGCAGTTCAGACCCGTCTGCAGCGTGTGTTGGAGATGGATTTTCACCCCCCAAATTGCAAAAACAATACTTATTACTTGTCTTTTCAACACTAAAGTAAAGAAGCATGTACAGTGTATAAATGAATAAAGAAAGACAAAAAGAAACAATTCATTGCACCTAATTTACCCCTCGTTTGAGGTACTACAGGTCCGTCGGCAGCTTGTGTTGGAGACGGAGGTGGTGAATGTGGCTGAGTTCACAATTTAACGTAACAGTATCCAGTATTTATTTCACTGATATTTTCCATGCTCCTGGCATATTTACGAATTTTATCCTTAGCCTTCTTGATATCGTAGAAAGTGGTCTTCTTTATTTGAAATTCTTCGCGTACCATCTGCATCGAACTGCCGCTCTCGATTCAGTCAAGTATTTTCAGCTTTTCTGAGATCGTTAATGTCTTTAGCTTCATTCCCTTATGACTAGAGGTGCCAGCATCACTACTTTTATGCTTTGAACCTTCCATGGCAAGGCAGAAGGAAAAAGAAGAGCGCTTCTCAGGACTAGATGACAGTAAAAATGGTGCAACTACCATCTCCGATAGTAAGCAGCAGACTGGCGCCACGTGTTCGCCTGGCGCCATTTCTTCCTCTACCTCCGCATTTCGGCCTACTTTCATACTTGGTCTCGGCCTGAGTTCGGCTAACCGAAGATTCCGTCTTCTAAAAGTTTGACTTATGGAAGGTTTACTGTATATATTTTTATCATGATGTTTCTTAATATGAAGTAGTGGTTAAAGAAACAGATTTTATTAAAATTTTATATATAAAACTTCTACTCGCCACTGGCGAGTGAGAAATAATTTTTACCCGCCATGTAATTTATTTAGTCGCCATGGTGAGTAAAATACTTGCAACTTTCAGGCCTGCATCGATACAGTAATCTCTCATTTATCCAGACATGCAGTATCCGGACCTGTTCTTTATCCAGATACTGGACCTTGACTCTGTTAAACCATTATCTGAATTTACACGTATACCTCAGTTTATTGATGCAATTGGTAATACTTAGTTTTTTTCATCAAGGCGAAGATGCACTTGACGCGAAGATGCACTTGACAGGTTGGTGATTGGCTGAATGCAACATTGTTTCATGATCTCTTCATTATTAATTGACAACTTATATATGAGGGGGAAATTTGAGTTAGTTAATGTTATTTGGACATGTTGCATTCAGCCAGTTATCGCCAACCTGTCAGCTGCATCTTCGCCTCAATAAAAAACACAGAGTATAGGTAAAAACCCATCGTGGGGCAGGGTATTGTATATCGGGGGGTAGATTTAACATGTAAAGTAACCTGATGCATTTTTCAGCCTTGGGTTTCTCCCCAGCCAATTCCAAAACCCACCCAAATGAGCCCAAAAACAAGTTTAAAGCCAATCTAAATGGCCTAACAGCTGTTAAAGAAGCTAACCTAAGACTAACACCTGTAAATAACTCACTAAAACTAACAAATAAAATCTGAAAATCGTCAAATATGTTTTAAGTTAAGCTTAGTAAACTGTACCCCAAAATGACAGTGTTCACTCCACATATGGCTAAAACAGCAAAGTAAGTCTAAAAACCGTTTATAAATCAACCTAAACACAATTTAAGTCTAAAATATCATCAAGATCGGTAAAAAAAAAAAATCGTTAAACTGGAGTTTGGCCATCGGTAGGGAGGACCTGGTGGTATTTCTACCCCCATTGTTAAGCCGGGGTATCGCATCTAGGGATATATATCGTGGTATGCCTTTGCCATTATCCGAACTTAAAAGTCTCTGGGAACTTCAGCTGTCCAGCTGACATGTTCAGACAATTTGTATTGTGGCTGCTGGGCTCTAGCTGTGTACGGGAAGTACACTGTAACCCACAACCTGAGCCAAAATGTCTGTCCACCCCTGTACTGAATGGTCAAAGTCGTTTGCTGGCCAGATCACTCCATACGAGCCTCCAGCACCCGAGTAATATCGACCGTAACCCACAAGCGGTGTCAGAATGCCTGTAGGCATCCCCACTGAATGTCCAAAGTCACCTGGACATCAAGAGTTGTGTTTCCCAACAACCAACACGCATGTAAGGCAGACCACAAGCCGCAAGTACACATACGGTAAAGTGTCCATCCACCTTTACACCGAATGGCGGGAGTCCCCTGGCCACCGAGATTAGTGTGAAACCCCCCACCATGCGGTCCTGTCCGCTTCCCTACTGAATGGTCAGAGTCGCCTGGCAGGTCACATTAGTCATACACTGCCTGAGGCAGTGATGTATTGGTCATCCACTGTGTCATCACGTGATAACTTGTGCCTGAGCGACTGTAAATGAACCTTGTATGCAGATGTCAGTTTGTCACGTTTTGCTTCCTCTGTGCTCAGACGCAAGCATGGGATGCAACAAGGCAATGCTGTACTGCTTGCTGGCCTCCAAGCCTGCACCTCATTTCCCACCTTGGTTTCTCTCGTGTGTGGTCACGGTCTAGCACCGTTATAAGCATGGCTGTGAATACAGTCGCTCTTGTGGTGTTCACCTACCTTCTTCAGGTTGTGGCCCTCCTCAGCTCCATTCTCGTTTGTGTGTGATGATGGCCCCACCACCACCTGAGAAGCAGAAGAGGAAGGTTTTGACTCTGAAGAAGCGTGAGATAGTGAGCAAGGTTGACATGTGCTGGACCACAGGACGCATACTGCAGAAATACGATCTAGCCCTTTCAACATTGTTTGATATCAAGAAGTCATGGGACAAGCTTATGCAGTACAGACAGGACTTAGGTGAAGGCACGTGTAGGGGCGACAGGAAGGTTATGGACCAGGCCCAGCATGCCATTATCGACTGGTCGACATTGATGTGGTTTTGCCAGCAACATGCTGCCAGCGTGCTTGTGCATGGGACTGAGTTGAAAGCTGCAGCCGAAAAGTTTGCACAACTTTTGGCTTCTTGGCTTCAAGCTTCGCCATGGACTTGCAGGTTGTAAGGCACATGGCAAGTCCTTGGATGTGGTAGCGGAGGATGTTGTCCCGTTTCATGCATGGGCAAGAATGAAAGCATGGCAGTATTCTTAGCATGCTGGGCGGGCCATTCCCTTGATGGATTCTGATTTGCTGGCACGTAGTGGGTGTTCTCATTGGCTGGTGCGTTTCGGGTTTTTTCGGGCGGTGGTTGGCTACTACTTACAAGCTGGTTGATACACTTAATTGCTGGATATTGCATAGAATTGCTCATTACATCCCATTTTGGCACCGGATGTTGCATAATTTCGCTGGATATTGCTTTAATAGAGGCAAACCAGCTGCGCTGGATATTGCTTTCGGTCAGAAATTGTGATGACGAATAACTGAGTTTACTGTAAGTTTATTGCTACAGCAGGGCTTCTTTGTGGGGCATGACCAGTATTTGCTAAAATTCCGTATTCATGGAATCTCTGTTACATATCCCCTGTGAATTTGGAAAGGATGTTGTATTTTTAACCCGTGGATTGCAAGTCACAGCTCAGGCTGTGTTAACCTTCCAGTGGCCATGCATCACTGCTCACTGCTTCACCCCAATGCAAACTTACGCATGGTGCTACGCAAAGACGGAGAGAGAGAGAGAGTTTTTTTTTTTTTTTTCCACCAGATGATGCCATGGATGTTTATCTGCAAGTTTATAATAAACAAAAACTTTTTTTTCCCCCTCACTACTCCACCCCTATGCAACTTATGCATGGCACTATGCAAAGACGGATTTTTTTTTGTTTTTTTCTCCACCAGATGATGCCCTGGATGTTTATCTTCAGGTTTATAATGAGCAAAAAAAAATTTAAAAAAATTGTGCACCATGTGTTGGAATAAATAATGGTAGCTCGATCGGTAGAGAGTTGGCTTGCAGTCCCGTGGGACCCAGGTTCGAATCCTCGCTGGTGCAGGGAACAGTTTAAGGATTTGAATTTCATTAAATCAGGCTTTACTGATCTACCAGAAGACCCGCCGACATGTCGTAAAAATAACCCCGCTAATACCAATACACCAGTCCTGTATGAGACAGCCCTAGCATGTATTCAATATGGATGGTGGGTGTTAAGCGCCAAAGTGGTGACATGTAGAGGTGTATGGTATGTAGGAGGACGACCGGGCCTTGATAGCAGGCTGTAAAGCCTATGCCCAGAGTCGGACAAAAAAAAAAAAAAAAAAATCCACAAGTTAAAGCAAGCATAATCTAAGGATGGTTTCCTGACAACATGATAAGTTTTCAGTTAACAAAAGGTAAAGAAAATGACCCAGCCACATGATAAATTTTAAATTAAGGAAGTAAGGAAAAGCTTCCCAACCACATGGTAAGTTTTGAGTGAACATAAATAGGCCAGTCAATAGGGGGTTGAATAAGGAAAAAATTATGGAAAGCTGCAATAAGCTTTATTGTCTTCGTAATAGGGTACTTAATAACATATTAATTTTGCACCCCTCTACCGCCCCGGATTTGGCCGCCATCTTGAAAAAATGGCGGCAAAAAACAGTTTTTTGCAAATATCTTGCTTGTGGCTCACTTTAGAGGGAAATGCGTCGATACATAAAATAATCTTCATAAAATTCTCTATAAAATCTCTTCTATTCATTTTTGTGGTATGTTGCACCATTTTGGTGCCAGAGGTGTGAAAATGTTCACAGCTTGTTTTTCATACTCCCTGTTTCCTTATATAGTTTCGAAAATTGTCTCCCAAGGGTGTCCTTCCTCTTTTATTCTGGCTTAGGACAGACAGTGAATGCTCACTGGCGGAGTTACCACCCTTGCACCCAACCTCCACCCAAAACGTGAAGTTATCAATCGTAGTCATTGCTATACCAGTTCTTGCTGCAAAATTAGAAGTATTAGTTTCCATGATAGCATTAGTTTTTTCGTCGTGGATAGCATGACAAACTATTTTGTTCTTCATATGAGGATATTGAATTCTAGTCGAGTTGTTTTGTAGAATGATTGTAAGATAGCAGCTGGGAAGTGAATTATTGTTCTATTCTATTCTGATTATTCTGTTCCATGAGTTGTTTCACTCTCTGGCATTAGGAAGTTTTCTAGTGTGGTATCAGTGGGATCGTCACAGTCCTCTTCATCAACAATTATATCAGAGTTTGAACACGACAGCCCCTTGCAAGAAACACATATCACAGAGCATTTTAATCCTGCCTTTCTACAGCTGCAGGTGGCAGTCTTGCAACCTTTGAGGCATTTGCATGATACAATATTGAGCAGGTCTGGAGGAGCAGGGTCTTTATCTGTAGTGATTGGGACCAGTCTTTTTGTAGTCACATTCCAACCCCATTGTGTAGGTGGCAAGTCATTTCCCAACCACTTCTGCACTTGGTGATATGTACGTAAGGAATGAAATCGAGCAGCCGCATCTGTAGGAGGCAAAGAAGCCAAAGTGAATTCACTTTTATTCAGTGTTTGGGCAAAGCACCGATATCTCGAATCACAGAGGGATTCACATTCCATCTTTCCACTTAATGCTGTAGTCTATCAGTGTCTTCACACCTTTCTCTTTAACTTCTCGAGTCACACCCTCAGAAAGCTGTCCTTCACAAATGAAGCATTTCCTCAATGAAGACATTTTTCCCACAATATAGGAATCACTGATAGGTTAACTGTCTCTTTTCATAGTCCTGAAACAAAGAAAAACTACAATTGACTTAGGTACTTAAAGCATTGTTTAATATTGCATTCAAGAAAAATTACAGAGATAGCCCAATTATCCAGGCTATATGGTGTGAAGGGGTGACTGAATAGCCCGAAATCACGATTAATCCGTCGGAAACAAAAAACAAGTACTGTTAGACTGATTTATTTACCGGTAAATGTACACTTATCGTAGCAGAAAGACCTTACCAATTCTTTGCATATGCATCCTGCTTGTTTCTGTATTTTTCTTGTTTCAGTTTGGTAAATTTCTTTATCTTGCTGAAAAATATCCTCTCTGTTATTATCGTCACGTTCCTGAAGCTGTACAGTCGCGTTCGTGAGTCCTGATACACATGTAATTGTCTTGTCTGCTGTTGTGTCCACCGTTGGTAGGATGTTGAACTATTTCACTTGCTAACCGACCAAATTATGTTCAGTGTATCAGGCAGTAAGCACAAAAGTTCCATATTCCAAAAGCAGTGAGCACTGCAATAGACAACAAAAACACCTGTGTATCGGAACTCATGAACGCGACTGTACCTACAATTGTTTCCAGCACAATGGAAGAAACTCAACATATTCAAGTGTAGATTTCGTTTCCCAACTTCCAAACTGGAGATTAAGTTAGGTTAAATTATTAGGTGCAGTTAAGCTAAGTTAGGCCAGGTTTGGTTAAACAATGAGATCAGAACAGTACCTTCCGCCATTACGTTAACTAACAACAAGAGTTGCACACCAGCAGAACAGCTAAAAACAACGGGGAAACAGATTTAACAAGAAATGTTTATTTGCCAACCCAGAAACAATCAGAAAAACATAACAGAATATCAGGATGAACTGATTTGGTAAGGTGCTTTTACTGCTTACAGTAAAGCGTATGTTTAGCCCCCTCAGTGGCAGTGAGTTCAGAAATTTGCGTGCTCCCGTGGCAGGCCTTAGAACCATTTTTTCTATGTTCTAAAATCAGTTTCTTTTTCTTACAGATGTGGTAAGACTCGTCTGATGCACTTTTAATTTTTTTTTGTCCCTCAACCCATCTTCTGATTTGCTATGAATCGTGAAAGAATAAAATTAGGGCGCATGTTACATTAGCATTAAAACATATTGACGAAAACATCTGGAATGAAGTGGCCGCCTGGCTATTGGGATGGTACAGCAGGTTTGTATAACCATACCAGTGACCTTCGTTCCCTTCCCATAATTGTTCGCAGATTTTATAGCTCCCTAACTCAACGTCACTGACACCAGTGCAGTAATGCATTGTTCAAGAATGGCAGCTATGAAGGGGTTAATAGAAATACATAATTATTTGTATCAATACTGTATCAGACATACACATAACGAACGAAGAATGAGCAGTAAATGTACACTCCGCTGCAAAGAGCAGAAATAACTGTGTGCTCTTTCGGTCCGAAATGTGTTGGGAACCGCGACATTGAACAAAAAATGTGGGATGCTAACTTATGAGAAGACGTGAGACGAAAGTTTTTTTTTTTTCTGACTAATAAACATTTTTGCTCCATTTCGTCCCCTAAAATTGTGAAACCTATAAATTATTGTGTAAGCATACAGCCTAATGACCTTGCCAAGTCAATTTATATTCCTCTAGTTTGTTTTCTGTATTTTTCTGCCTATTTTGAGGGTGGTAAAATATCTTTCTCTCGCAGCAAGATTTCCTCTCTTATTATCATAATGTTCCTTAAGCCTTACCTACTATTGTTTTTGGCATAATGGAAGAAACTTACTCAAAATTAAGGGGCATGTTACATTAGCATTTAAGCATATCGGCGAAGACATTTGAGAGAAAGTGACTGCCTAGCTGCTTGCGACAGTAGAGTAGGGTCCTGTAAACATATCGGTGACCTTCGATCCCTTCCCATAATTGCTCGCAGTTTTTTTTTATAGCTTTTAACTCACCATCACTGACAACGTTACAGTAAAGCATCGTTCAAGGCCGACAACAACTATGAAAGGGTTAATGGAATACATTATTGTTTGCATCAATACTCTCTCTTTCACACACACACTTAAGAACGAACAAAAGAATGAACATAATGTACACTTAACTGAAAGAGACAGAAATAACTATATGCTCTGCCAGTCTGAAATGGGAAGCGCAATATCTAACGAAGATTGTGAAACTGATTGCTAACTTAAGAGAACACGGTAGATGGTAGAGCAATTTTTTTCTGATTAGCAAACATTTCTGTTCCATTTCATCCCCTAAAATTGTGAAACCCATAAATTTTCGTCTAAGCATACAGCCTAAAGACTTTACCAGTTCAATTCATATTCCTCTAGTTTGTTTTCTGTATTATTCTACTTTGAATTTGGTAATATTTACCTTCTCCTGCTGAAAGATTTCCTCCTTTATCACGTTCTTCAGGCCGTACCTACGACTGTTTCCGGCATAATGGAAGAAACTTATTCAACATAATAAGAAGTGGATTTCAATTAGAAGTGGATTTCGTTTCCCAATTCCCCAACTGGATCCCTGGTTAGGATAGGTTAAATTATTAGGTAGTTAAGCAAGGTTAGGCTAGGTTAGGTTATCAGTCGCCTAACAAACCTCCACCTTGCCATCCATGTGATCGAGTTGTGAGCAGGAGGTGAGGGTGGGGGGACAGACTCTCGCTCGTTTACCTGTGCCTCACTCGCTAGCAACCGGAGCTATCATACAAATAATTCTATGTATTACTGTACCACTGAACCATTCAGTCACGGCCCGGATATACTGAAGGCTGGATAATCGAGCTTTCACTGTACCACGTGATATTCAGGCACTGGGGGCACGAAATAAATAAGATGCAAACATTTTTGCACCTCTTGCACCAAAATGGTGCAATGTATCACAAAAATGAATAGAAGAATTTTTGTAGAGAATTTTATGTAGATTATTTTATGTATCGACACATTTTCCGCTTAAGTGAGTCCCAAGCAAGATATTTGCAAAAAACTGTTTTTTGTCGCCATTTTTTCAAGATGGCGGCCAAATTCGGGGCAGTAGAGGGGTGCAAAATTAATGTGTTATTAAGTACCCTATTACGAAGACAATAAAGCTTATTGCAGCTTTCCATGATTTTTTTCCTTTTTCAGCCTTTTTTCCTTCTCTATTGACTGGCCTAAAATTAGTAAGGAAAATGTGCCAACCACATGATAAGTCTAAGTGAGCAGAAAGTGAGGAAAATGTCCCTACGTCACCGCCAGGCACCCGGCATATCGCATTGCATTGTCCTCGACACACTGCAGGCGTTGCAATGCACCAGGCATATCATATCACTTCGTACCCTCAATGCACTTGGCAGATATTGCTGGTCTTCAGGTGCTGCTATGCCTTATATGCTGTCTACTTTTCAACCAGTACTGTATTTTGCAACATGGATTTTCCTTCCCCCTAAATAATGCACTGAAAAGTCCTCATGTGTCTTAAAGATGAATGTCATCAGGTTATCAGGTTAGACGAATTGTTACTGGCTGTATTCAAAACAGCCGTGTGTACAGATAGTTAATCTGTAAACTGCCTGTCATTGGTAGAATATTCAGTAAGGTGCAGCTGAATGTTCACTCAGAAGATTTGGAAAAAACTTCATACTGCCACAGGTCTTTTGTTTACATACTGAAACTGCTGCCTCCTGGTGTCTGCCAGTGAATATAATTGAAAGTCCTCAATGCAAGCATGGATTTTTAAGATGAACAAGTGTGTTTTACCTTTTTATTGGTATTTATTCTTTGTGATTTTATATTTGCATGAATCGTGCTGATACTTTACTTGCAGTCAAGTGACTTAAGGACAAACCCAGCTGGGTCAAACTCAACAGAGAAGGGTGGACTGAAACAATATTTGGTGTACATATGTGTGACTATTACAGATTTTCACTTTTATAATGTAGACTGATGAATAGTATTGAATAGAGATACCGAGGGGTGAGTATGTATATACAAAACCACTTGGGTCAAACTCAGTAAAGAAGCAGAAGGATGGACAGAAGTAAATTTTAGTGTTTAAATAAATCACCGTAGTACAGATTTTTGCAGTTTTAGTTCTGTTCAGTAATAATGAATCAGTTGAATGATAAATAGTAATGAAGGATGATACTGGTAGGTGAGTGTGCATTTGTGTGAATGTGACTGTTTCAACCTACAGTTGTAGTGGGTGTCGGGTAGGAGTCCGAAACTTTTCTGTAGTTTTGCTCTTCCCAAATTAGGGTGTGTCTTACAGAATGCAGCATCATGTAAGCCATGAAATACGGTACTGTGAAGTGTATACTGCACATTTTTTAACTGTGTATTTTTCAGTTAACTGCAAGTACTTACTTTATTTTATTTTGTTTTATTATTATCCATCCATCCATCATCCAATCCTACATTGCCCCATGAGGAGCATAGGAGCCCAGGGCTAGGCAAGTTGGTCTTAACATTTAAGATGAGAGTGACCAGCCTCATTCATCGCTGAGTGGCATTATTATTGTTATTATTATTATTTTTTGTTTTTTTCATGATGGGTGATTACTTTGTTGGTGAGTGTTGGGAGTGGGGCCGGAACATATCCCCATCATTTCAGTAAAAATCTTACGAGGAAAATTGCTTTGATGTAGAATGAGTTGATGTTAGTTGACTCTCTTTGGTATGCATCCCATCTTGTATGAGGTCTCTGTTCCTTATTTTTTACATATAGGCATATTCACACTCATCATGAAACTGCATTGTGTAGTATACCAAGGAGGGTTTGTCATATTTCTACTCTTCACTTGTTTTTGTTATCATGACCTGGAACTGTCTGAATGGCTTTTCACAATTAAATATATTCTTCACAACATAGTGCTACTCTTATGGTTGTGAGTTATGATGATAATGTTTATTATGATTTGCCTTTGAATAATAAAGTCTAACTGGACCAAAATTGTATCTGCACATTATAGGAGTCGGGATTGGGGTGGTGGTGGAAGAGAGAGAGGTGGATCGAGGCGAGAGTATGGAAGGGAATATGGTCGGGCCAGGGAGCGCTATTCACCAGCCCGCCATGACATGTCTCCACCTGTCAAGAGGATGAGGCAGGACTGGTGAGTAAACATTGCACTTTCCTAAATTTGTCACTGGCATTATATTTGGGGGGAGGGAGAGAGGGAGTTCACAAGGGAAAGTTAATATCTCAAAGACTTTTCAGTCCATACTGAGGAGATACAGTGATCCCTTGGTATTCACACAGTTATGGCAGTTCTTGTTATAACTGCGAGATGATAATCTGCACTCCTGCCAGTACAGTATAGCACATTTTTCAACTACAAAACATCGCTGTTGCACACCTAAGCTAGGCCAAGCCTGAGAATCACAAACATTGTCCCAGTGCATTAGCCCAGGACATAACACGAATGAGCTGTTTTACATTGGCCAGGGCCTTTTAGGCTTAAATACTCATATTTCATTGGCCCACACCACAGTTTCATGACGTGTTGCCCACACCTCAAAGTCGTGAACAGCAACAACAGCGGTCAGATGCATGCTCATTTTTGTTTTTAATAAACTCAACATTAATATCTTTATGGATAAAATAATATGATAATTTTATAAGCACAGGAGTAGTATATAACTGATGCTGCTTTGACCAGCTTTTGTTTACAACCAAGGTCACAGACTTCTTCACAGACTTCCTCACATCAGTTTAAGCAGCAGAAATGCTGTACTGATTCACTTCCTCATCTCCCTGGCTGTTTTCTATGTTATTGTAATTTTTAGGGTGGTAAGTGATTGTTTACTGATGATTTTGTTTTTCTTGTTCCTTATGTCAGTCTTCATCCTGATTCACTCATTTTTGTTTATCAAATGTAATGGCAGACCTAAAACCTGCTTAAATCTACTGAAATTTATTACTAAAAGCCTAAACTAACCTTGCCTAACCTAAATTGTCAAACCTAACAAAACAACATAACCTGACCCAACCAAATGTAACCTAACCTAACCACACTCAACCAAGGCAAACCTAACCTAGTCAGACCCAGTCTAAACTCACTTTACTTAACCATAACTTAGTCCAGTCTAACCTTACTTAACCAGTGGTAACTTAACCATACACACTGAAATGGAAGCCAGACACACTGAAATGGAAGCCCAAATTAATTTTGGTGTAATCTTCAAGGAGACAGAGGATCACCGCTTGAATATCTTTAAATTGATTCAGTGACTTTGTAAAGGTGTGAAGTGCATTTGTTTTAGTATGAAGATGATCCATCAGTGAACAAGGAAACTATGATTGGTCAAGGTTAGTATACAGTAGAAGTGGGTATAATATAAAAGGTTTATGTTAGGGAAATAATTTTGCATTAAATCATTTAAAGTGGAAATACAGTAACATACAAATCTTTCACCACTGCCTTACGTTTGTTAACAGTTGTTTACTGATGCACTTGGCATGGTGCGCTATGTGTGTGCATATCTGACCTACAGAATGTTTAGTTTACTATTTATTTTTTATGTACAGTAATCCCTCCACTATCTGATGTAATAGAGCCAAAGGCATGTCCGGACAGTGGTCTTGTCCGGATAGTGGCCCTGAAGCTCCAGCACCGGTCATTCATGACCCTAACCTAACCTTACCTAAATCAGAAAACTACCTTCCTACCTCCCTACCGGATATGCATAGCACTTATTTAGGTCCCCTTTCACATAAATAATGCACACAAAGCATGAATTAATTGAATTTTAACCAAAAAATGATGATTTAGAGGTGAGTAAGGCATAGGTGCTCAGAGCTTGCCACCATAGTGTAAGTATCGGACATGGAAATCATCTTTTCTCACATTTTATGCACTAAATTATTGGATACAAAGCATCAGATACAGTAAATGATGTAAATTGTTACCAGAAAAATGGTTAGGTTAGGACCAGACATGAAATTCACTGGCATCCACCTTTTTCACAGCTAGTGCACTAAAATAATGAACACAAAGCATGAATTCACTTAAATTTAACCCCAAAAGAATGAATTTGAGGTAAGTTAGGCTCAGCTGTTCACTGAGTTGGCAGCTTTGTTTAGGTGCCGGACATGAAAATCAGTGGCATTCACCTTTTTCACAGCTGGTGCACTTCAATACTAGAGGTAACCATGCATGAAAAAATAAAATTAAAAGCAGGAAATTATGATTAACATTTATGGGAATTTTTTACCACTTTACATCATGCTGAAAACAGGTTAGTCTTGAAAATCATTATGGAAATCATCTTTCACACAAATCAATGGCATTCACCTTTTTTATAGCTGGTGCACTTTAAAACCATGCATGAAAAAATTAAATTGAAAGCAGGAAATTTTGATTAACATTTATGGGATTTTTTTTTACCACTTTACAGCATGCTGAAAATAGGTTAAACATGAAAATCATTTTGGAAATCATCTTTCACACAAATCAATGGCATTCACCTTTTTCATAGCTGGTGCACTTCAAAACCATGCATGAAAAAATTAAATTGAAAGCAGGAAATTATGATTAACATTTATGGGAATTTTTTACCACTTTACAGCATGCTGAAAACAGGTTAGGCTTGAAAATCATTATGGAAATCATCTTTCACACAAATCATTGGCATTCACCATTTTCATAGCTGGTGCACTTCAAAACCATGTGTGAAAAAATTAAATTAAAAGGAGGAAATTATGAACATTTATGGGAATTTTTTACCACTTTACAGCATGCTGAAAACAGGTTAGACTTGAAAATCATTATGGAAATCATCTTTCACACAAATCAGTAGCATTCACCTTTTTCATAGCTGGTGCACTTCAAAACCATGCATGAAAAAATTAAATTGAAAGCAGGAAATTATGATTAACATTTATGGGAATTTTTTTACCACTTTACAGCATACTGAAAACAGGTTAGACTTGAAAATCATTATGGAAATCATCTTTCACACAGTCTGTGTATGAGATTAATGATATGGGAAGAACAAAATAAGGAATTTTGATGAAGTTAGGGTACTTATGAGAATGATGTTGCTGTCCTGATGTATAACCTGCTCGGTAATCTCAGACTCTGACAGTAAGACCTTGCACCTGACACACCTTAGCACTTCCACTGCACTTTACACTGACCAGCACTTCTCACCAGCACTTTCCACAACGTTCCCTTTCGCATACCTTGCATCACATCACTTCACTGCACTGTACTTAACAGTAAATTCCCATGCGGTCTAGTGACGAGTCCTGGAGAATTTAGTCGCTGTCAGAGTCCGAGATGAGCTTTCAGCTCCATTCCACGTACCAACACGCCAGCAGGACGTTGTTGATACCAGATGAGCGTGGAACGGTCAATGTCAGCATACTTAGGAGTAAACATCATCTTCCTCTCCACGTTCCATCTGGTTTTCAAAGCGAAATCAGCCATGTACTGCTGTAGTTTGTCTTGGGACCTCTTGATATCAAACAAAGTGGAGCAAGGGAGGTTGAATTCACGGAGGATCCGTGATGTCGGTCACCCGGCGTCCACCTTCTCCAATACCTCCCGCTTCTTCTCCAGAGTCAAAACCACTTTCTTCCTCTTCTCAAGTGGCGGGGCCATCATCACACACATGATGAAGAAGGTGCAGAGCAGCATCAAGCCCTGCAGGAGATAGGGAATCACCACAAAACCAAGCACTTCAGCAGCCATGTTGACAGCGTGTTGACGAGCCGGGAGCTGAGCGGGAAATGAGACCGTGAGAGAGGCGGGAGGTGCGAAAATTCAGCTGTTCAGTGCGCGCAGGAAATTCAAACTGATGCGGTCCCCCCAAAAAAATTCCGGATTTTTTCAAATTTTTGGGCATTTGGGGGGTCGGACAGCCTTCGATGTCCGGATAGTAGGGAGATTACTGCCGGATAGTAGGGAGATTACTGTATTTATAATAATACCCATCTAAGTCTGCATTACAGTTATAGTAAACTCCCAGTAATCTGGCACGGCATTATGCGGCATAAGCAGTGGCCGAATTAAAATGGTATCCGGCAGTAAGCATAAAATCCTTGACATCATCTGGCATGAAGGTCCCATTCTTTATGTCACGAGACAGTTGTCATCAAACATCTAGCCATAATCACAAAAGAAGAAAAATAAGAAATACACTCAAAAAAATAAGTATATACTGTACACCAGAATATGAAAGTGGAGAATTGTTGAGGGAGGGAGGGAAGGACCCATTCTATCTGTCATGAGGCAGTTCCCCCCCCCCCCCCGACTCTGGGCATAGGCTACACAGCCTGCTATCAAGGCCCAGTAGTCCTCCTACATACCATACACCTTTACATGTCACTACTTCATTGCTAACACCCACCGTCCATATTGAATAGAGGCTAGGGCTGTCTCATACAGGACTGGTGTATTGGTATTATCGGGGGTAATTTTACGACATGTTGGCGGGTCTTCTGGTAGATCAGTAAAGCTTGATTTAACAAAATTCAAATCCTTAAACTGTTCCCTGCCCCAGCGAGGATTTGAACCTGGGTCCGTTAGGACTGCAAGCCTCCTCTCTACCGACCGAGCCACTGCCTTCCTGCGTGGCATTACGTGAGCAATAAACCCCAACAACCCCTTGGATATAAACCTTCACCGGCTCAATCCCATTGGAGTGCCGTAATTACCCACTAAACCACCAGGCACCAAAATTTGGTTATATGGTTACCATCCAGCATAGTAAATGGTTTCCTGATGTACAAAAAACCATTTGGTTTGTCACTCAGTGTAGAGTCACCCATAAGCAAGAGGAAGAGGAAAGACTGAAGGAAAGGACAGAAGAGGGAGTGTAAAGTCACCCGTAAGCAGAAGGACGAGGAAAGAATGAAGGAAAGAAAGACAGACGAGGGTGGAAGGAAAGAAGGATGGAGGAGAGGAAAGAGCAGACACCCGAAAACAACACTGCATTGAGTGAGTGAATGGTGAAGCTTATTTAATTCTTCTTGTAGCTGTCTGCAAGAGTCTGGGTTTGTAATTCTCCTTTGTGTTTTTGTATCATCAGCAAACATATTTAGATAGCTTCCATATCCAGTGGTCGTGTGTATATCATTTATGTGTACTAAAAACACAATTGGTGCCAGCACTGAGCCTTGTGGAACTCCACAAGTCACTTCCCTCCATGATGAGTAATTACCCCTTAGTACTGGTCTCATTTCTCTTTTTCTGAGAAAATCCTGCATCCAGTAGAACAGATTATCTTGCATTCCTCCTTGATGATACAGTTTCCATAAAAGTCTTTGGTGTGGTACTCTTTCAAATGATTTTTTAAAATTTAAATAGATACTGTACACCCATCCCCCTTTTTTCTGTAGTGTTTCTGCAACTCTGTCATAGTAACTTAATAAATTTGTAACACATGATTTTCCCTTTCTAAAATCAAACTGTCTTTCTTTTGTCATATTGTGTTTTTCCAGATGATTTACCCAAATTTTTCTTATTAGCTTTTCTAGTACCTTGCTAATAACACTGGTCAGGGATACTGGTCTATAGTTGAGTGGATAGTGTTTGTTTCCTTTCTTGAGTAGGGGAACAATGTTTGCTTCTTCCAATACCTTGACTTAAGGATTCCTTGAATATTAAATATATTGGTCTGCTTTACTCTTCTGCACATTCATGTAGCACCCGACCTGGAATTTCATCAGGACCATTTGCTTTTCCTTTGTCTGAGTTACTC
The DNA here is from genome assembly GCA_018397915.1 of Birgus latro. Lineage (NCBI taxonomy): Eukaryota > Metazoa > Arthropoda > Malacostraca > Decapoda > Coenobitidae > Birgus > Birgus latro. The sequence goes on from JAGKTI010000068.1 coordinate 36,097, forward strand.
ACCACTTCCTGTACCTGTTGTTCCGATAATCGTATATCTGGTAATATGTGTGGGTATGCATGTTCCTCATCATCTCTCTCAAAATTACCTTCTTCTGTAAAAACTGATTGGGAATTTTTAACAACTTCTCAAATACTGTATATTTTTGTTGGATATAGGTTATCCCTTCATCCATGATGGACCGCATTTTATCTTTTACTTTGGTTTTGCTTCGGAAGTACCTGTAAAAAAGCTTTGGTTGATCACTATTTAAATTTCATCTTCAGACTGCCTTTGAGCTTCTTTCCTTATCCTTTTATAATCATTTCTTGCCTGTTGTTATATACCCTCTTACTATTGTGTCTTCTGTATCTGTTCCACAACAAGTCTCTCTTCTCATTTGATTTTTTACATTCTGTGTTAACCACTTTTTTATCCTTGTTTCTTTTTCTTTGTGCCAAGGGATATAATTTTGGACTGCTGTTTCATATAATTCACAGAATTTTCTATATATAACATTTATATCTTGCCCTCTAAGCTCCTTTTCCCAATCTGTTTCTATGAAGTACTTCTTTAGGTCATGGTGTCTGTTGCCAGACACCTCAATCCCGAACTGGGTGGTGTAATGTTCATAATTTTGGGACTTATGAAATGATTGGAATTTGGCTAGAACATGTCTAATAGATCAGAGACTTAGAGAGTATGCTGCCACCACCCAGCATATTGCTGAGATTTTATTTCACCAGGAAAACTGTTGAGGAATTTTGAATGCTTATGAGAATCAGAAATAGGGTAGCGAGGTCTAATCAAAGAAGGCATGAGTAATAAGATATTCGCATACCTTGCGGGCCACTCAGTCTCACGATTGATTCTCCCCAGGGGATGGTACAACTCAAACTCAGAGACTTAACCTAATATTTACTAATAATAAACAAAGAAAACAATGAAATAACAAGAACAAAAAAAAAAAGAAGGAAAACAGATTATTCTGCAGACTATGAATTACTAGGAACTGAAAGATAAATTCCTCTTCGCACTGTGAATATCATGAGGCGTGCTAAGAGGTGGAAGCAATGAAGAAAGTTAAAATGGGGAAAGCCCCAGGAATTGATGGAGTGTGTGGTGAAATGCTGAAGCATGGGGGAGAGATAGTAATAGAATGGATGTGGAAGGTGTGCAGATTGGTGTGGGAGGAGGGTAGAGTCCCGGAGGATTGGAAGTCAGGTATAATTATTCCTCTGTACAAGGGAAAAGGGGGAAAGGCAGTGTGTGTGTGGTAATCATAGGGGCATTTGCCTTCTCAGTGTAATAGGAAAAGTATATGTTAGGATACTTATTGACAGAGTTGGGGAAATAACAGAGGAATTAGCTGGAGAAGAACAGGGAGGTTTTAGGAAGGGAATAGGTTGTGTAGACCAGATATTCATTCTTTGATCCTTAGTGGAAAAGTTTCTAGAGAAGGGAAAGAAGTTGTATGCAGCCTTCATGGATCTGGAGAAAGCATATGACAGGGTGGATAGACAAGGATTGTGGAAAGTATTAAGAATATATGGAGTGGATGGGAAGTTGTTGAAGGCAGTGAAGAGTATGTATGAGGGTGCTAAGGCTGCAGTGCATGTGGATGGCAAACTGAGTGAATCTTTCCATTTGAAGGTTGGATTGAAACAAGGATGTGTCATGTCTCCATGGTTGTTCAGTCTGTATATGGATGGGGTTATAAAAGAGGTACAAGGTCGGGCAGTGGTTGTTGGAGTGGCCCTAGTGAGAGAGGGCAGTGTTTGGAAACTCCCTGTACTGTTGTTTGCAGATGATACTGTGTTGTTGAGCTAAGACGAAGGGGAGCTGCAAGGCTTGGTAGATGAATTTGGGAGAGTATGTAAGAAACGGAATCTAAAGGTGAATGCAGGGAAGAGTAAAGTGATGGTCTTCGAGAGAAGTGAAGTCAGTGAATGTACAGTGAGATTGGATGGGGAGGATATGGAGAATGTGAGTACATTTAAGTATTTGGGTAGTGTGATGAGTAAAGATGGAAGTCTGGAGGGTGAAGTGCTTGAAAGGGTGCAGCAGGGAAGGAAGGTTGCTGGTTCATTGAAAGCAGTGATAAGAAACAGGGAGGTGAGCATGGAAGTGAAAAAGTTGTTACATGACAGTATTGTGATACCAACTCTAACATATGGAAGTGAAACATGGACCCTGGTGGAAGGACAGAAGTCAAGAGTGAGAGCAGTGGAAATGAGTTATTTGAGAGGAGCATGTGGAGTCACATGGAGAGACAGACTAACAAATGAGGAAGTGAAAGGGTGTTGTGGTGTGGTTGTGGATGTGATAGGAAGCGTTAGGAGAAACACATTAAGGTGGTTTGGGCATGTGGAGAGGATGGAGAGTGAAAGACTGATGAGGAGAGTGTATGTGAGTGAGGTGGAGGGGGCGAGAGGGAGGGGGAGGCCGAGGATGAGATGGAGGGATGGAGTGGAGAGGTACATGAGAGAGGGGGTGTGAGTGGGGGGGGGGTAGTGAAATGGCGGGGGACAGAGCGACATGGAGGCGATTTGTTTGTGGCCACCCCATACGGGATTGAGGCATCTGGCAATAGATAGATAGATAGATGCTAAGTACAGTTAGGATTAATACTTTCAAGAATATAGTTCTTCACAAGTAAATCAGAATTTGAAAGAAGTAGATAAGCATGAGTGTGAATTTTTCCCAACTGAATAAATACTTAGAATGAGATTATCGTACACTAATATACAACTGAACAGTACTCTCAGAATGGTATTATCATACACTAATAAATTGTCCTTGACAATTGTATAGATACTCAGGATGATGTTATCACACACTAATATAGTGTCCTTCACAATTGTGTGGATACTCCAATCAATATTATCATCCACAAATACAATAACCTTCTCTACTGAATCAACACTCAAAATGGCACTAACACACTAGATTTCTCACCTCCAGGAACATGAATCTTCACAAATTAGACTAATATTCAAGATGATACTGTCACACGTGAATCTAGCAATCCCACGGCCTCGAGTGGACTCCTCGGGAAGTGACACGGAGATATTACAACTACAGAGTATACCTTTGAGCCGGAATTTGCAAATTTAACTCGGTGATCACACACAAGCAAATACAACATTCAGAGAGGAACTATATAAAAGGATCAACACTTAAAAGGGGATTAATATTCGATAGTCTTCTAGGGCCAAATGTATGCAGACACAAAATCCTATCTAAATAAACACAGTATACAAGAGGATAGAATATTCTAGTGGACCAGCTAGCTCGCGCTCGGATTAGGTGAATCAGAAAGGGGTGGGGGATTTCAGTGTAAGCGGGTGTTAGGCAGTCAGAGTGAGCCGAGCGGCTTCACCACTCGTTTAGCAGACGATATGAAGTGGTAGCGACAATCTGTAATAACAAAAGAGGATTGGGGAGTGACAATGATACGAAAGGAATTGGGGGGGAGGGATATCAACAGGTCAACTTTTTAATGTATGAGAGAATTTACATTAATAGAACAAAGGGGTAGAGGGGGGGTGGGGGACTTCTAGCACGCAGACACTAACCTGTAATAACAGAAGAGCGACGGGGAGTGACACCTCTATATGCTACTCGCAATCTTATATGGCCTCGGTTGTTCTGATATTGGGAACTGGCTACGACTTCGACTGATCACTCTGCAACATTAGTGTCTTTATAACTACCAAGGGATACGAAAAATATATTCACACTCGCCCCACATGGATGGACTGACTTATGATGCTTAAAATTTTGTGACAAGCGCACGGGATCTATAATTATACCGAAGCCAAAACAAATGAGTATTTGAACAACTTGTAGCTATGCTCGCAGTTGTTGGGCCTACGTGACTCCCAACGTGTGTGATCGCGCCAGTTTCGCGCTCACGAATGACTATTATCAGCAATTAGTACTTAGATAAGCATCAATTTACTACTGCATAGTTCAAAAGGGAAATACTGTTAACTCTAATATATAAATTTTGAATTCAAATTACGAAGACAAACTTTCACGATTGTTAATCTCTTGCTGAAATTTCGCGGCCATGCGGGTTCGCTGGGAAATCGACTGATCCACATGTATGAAGTCGATCACATTCATATAGTTGCTTGATTTAGTTCTACTAATAATAGTCTCACTCACACTATGAATAGTAACAGAGAGTAAATCTGAATGTGGAATGTAACGGTTAACCATTACACTGTGTAGAGAAAAGAATATCTAGGGTTCAAGGTTACATTTACATTACACTTACGCTAGCTTATACTGTACCTATTCTTTTTTATACTACACTTATACTAACTTATATTACACTTCCATTACCCTTAAAATTATGGGATTACAATGGTAGTTGCGCTTTTTGTAGTTTAGGCTCTTTTTGTAACTGGCATTACTGCTAACTATATTATATGCAGTCCTGAAGTTTAAATAAAATAGTACATGATCACTTTTGCTGAGTGGAGGGCGATACATTATATTGTCGATATCATTATCTTGCTTGGTAAATATGGATTATGAAGTCCCTTTTTTCTGGTGTTTTCCTTTACATGTTGTGTTAAGAACAACTCCTGGTTTTAAGAACAACTCCTGTACAAGGTCTAGGAGATCCCAGCAACCTTCATAGCTTCATACATCTAGAGTATTTCAATTGATATTTGTATTGAAAACCCCAGTTAATATAATTCTTTCAGATTTCTGTTCCATTCAGTGTAGTAGGGCTCGTAACCTCTAAAAGACGGGTGTCTGCATATGCTGTCCAAGGATACTAGGGCCAAAACGACGGGTGTCTGCATATGCGGTCATGTCCCCCCACCCCCCCTAAACCCACCCCTATCACCACACCACCTCCCACCCACCCCCACACTCACCTCCCCCCACCCTCCCCACACCCCACTGCCCCCCCACCACCCCCCCAATACCCTCCATAGCCCCCTACCACCCCTACCCTCCCCACCCTCACCCCCATCCCATAAGCCCCCCACAATCCCCAATTCCCCAACTGCTTCCCCACCATCCCCCACTCCCTCCACCATCCCCCCCTCCCTCCACCATCCCCCCACCACTCCCCCACCACCCACCACCACCCCCAATCCTCCAACCCCTACCACCCTCCCCCTACCCCCACCACCCCTAACCCCCTAGCCTCCTCCACCCCCACCCCATACCCCCACCCTTATACCCCCACCCCTATACCCCCCAAACCCCAACAACCCAGAACCCCCCACAACCCCCAAACAACCCCACCCCTCCAACCCCAACTGCCATCCCCACTCTTTTCCCCCCACCCCCTCCCGAGCCCCCACTTACCATCCCGAGCCCCCACTTACCATCCCGAGCCCCCATTTACCATCCCCACTCCCCACCTCCCCCAAGCACCCAGTTCCCATCCCCGCACCACCCCACAACCCCCCCACCCCTCCACACCTCTCCCCCCCACAAATCCCCCACCATATCGCACCCACCGATTATGCCCGTCCTGAGTGTATGTCAAAATATTACAATGCCCGTCTTTTAGGGGTTAAACTCTGAATTGTACTTTCTGCCAGGTCTTCATATTCGCCTCTTTTCTAAGGGTTTGTTTTGGGTGGCATGTATAAATTTGCCACAGTTAATTTCTCTTCAGATGTGTCAGTCTCCATTGCAATCATTCCTGCTTGTGAGGGTATATCTAGTTATATTACTTTGATTCGTAGATATTTCTTTTTTAATACCAGGAGGCTGAAGCACGGGCCGAACAGGGTGGTACTCGTTGCGTTTTTGAAGGTTCCAACATGCTTGCATGCGTCGGCCTTGGTCACCTAATGGCGGCTCTCCACGCTGCTCGATCCCTGGCAGCCTCCCTGTTCAGTCCCTTAACCCTTAAGTCACACTTAATGACCTCGTCCCATGTCTCTCGGTCTAACCCTCCCAACCCCTCCCCCAATATTAACACTTCTCACCCTCTGTACCCAATTATCATACCCCATCCTCTCCACATGTCCAAACCACCTCAGCCTACATCTCCTCATCACAACACCAATACATTCCAGTCCCATCCTACCTCTCAACTCTTCCATCGTAAACCCAGCCCCCCCAGGCCTTGCACGCAGGGATGCACTGCACATCCACCTAATCATTGTCATTTCTGTACGTTTAAACCTGCGAATATCCTCTTTGTTTACTGCCCAGGTCTCACTACCAAACAGCATCACACTCCTAACACATGCTGCATACAATGATCCCTTAGCACGTAAGGAGAGTCCTCTCAATGTCAGGAGAGGCAACAGCTCCCTGAACTTCTTCTAACCACTTCTCACCCTAGCAACCGAGCTAACTCCAGCCCCACCTCCGGCACATAACATGTCTCCCAAGTAACGAAACTCCTCCACACACTCAAGAGACTCACCTGCAAGTTCAACCCTCTCACGCCTAACAATCTCCACCTGCTCTCCCCGACCGACACGCTGCACACATGAAATCACCATCATCTCTCAGTCTACCTCAAATACCACTACATCTCTTGTGCTCCCACTTATCACAAACACTACACAAAATGGAATTGCTTCCCTCGCCCTTGTGGCAAACTGCACATGGCCACTCTCCCTCTTTTCTGATTGTACCGCCACCAACCCTAGATATCATCACTTTTGTTTTATCTGCATTCACCCTCAAGCCCTTTTGCCCCATACCATCTCTCCACTTCTTAAATCTTTCCTCCGCCTCCTTTTCATTCTCCGCAATCAACACCAAATGATCAGCATACAACATCTCCCATGGGAGTCCATCTCTGAAGTCACGTGAGAGGGCTTCAAGCACCCACTGTCACACTGAAAAGGTCAGCAAAGGGGGATGGTTAGGTAACTAGTGAAACAGGAGCTCCAGCTCTCCCTATCACCAGTATTCCCATTCCACCAGTATTCCCCTCGGGAGTACTACCCTGTTCGGCCCGTGCTACAGCCTCCTCCTCCCGAGGGGAATGGGAATGCTGGTGATAGGGAGAGCTGGAGCTCCTGTTTCACTAGCTACCTTACCATCCCCCTTTGCTGACCTTTTCAGTGTGACAGTAACATGGAGAGTAGACCAGCATACTCTCCCAAACATTTCCTCTAACTATCCTATGCTCTACACCACAAGCACTTTACATATTACAGAACGTATCCCACTACATTACAGGGGTTGCTGCCAGCAAGGGCATGCGGCCAGAAAACTTTGCCCCCGCTACCTAGTGGCGGACTTTGGGGGGAGGCGTGACAGGGGTTCCGCCGGCATAGATCATGGGTCCGTGGCGAGATGGGGCTCGAACCTGTACTAGAGGGTACAGGGCATTGCGGTTCCCAGGCTGCCGCTTCCGCTTAATAGAGAGGGGCCCGAACCTGGGAGTATAGAGCCCTAGGAGGCTGCTCTATCAGTGGGTGTATTATGGCGGGGCAGTTGCAGTGCCAAGCCACGCTAGGAGGATGTCCCTGCAGCTGTCCTGACAGAGTGCCCCGAGACCACGACGACAGCCACTGGTTAGTTGGTGGGCTAGGGGTCCCAGATCCATTGCCTGGACCTTGGACTGTGCAATGGGTCGGGCCTTTGGAATGTTTACCCCCCCTTTATCTTACCGGCTATGATCTACAAGTACAAGCATCAAAGCAAGCCTGAGGACAGCAAATCACCCAGGGGGCTTAGGGTGGGTTCGTGGAATGTGGGAAGTTTGAGAGGAAGAGCGGGGGAAGTCGTTGAGGCATTCAGTAGGAGGTGGGTGGATGTGGCATGTTTGCAGGAAGTCGGGTACAGGGGTGGATCAGCCAGAAAGACTGTTGGGAGGATTGCTACTATAAGTTGTTTTGGCAGGGGGGAACTGACGGATATGGGGGTGTGGGTGTGTTGGTTGCGGAGAAATAGGTGGAATATGTCATGAATGTTATGAGAGTAAGTGATAGGATATTAGTAGTGAAAATTCTGATCGGGCGGAAAATGATTTCAGTTATATCGGCATATGCTCCACAGGTAGGATAGGATGACGCAGAGAAGGATAGATTCTGGGATGATTTAATACGTGTAGTAAGTGGTATGGGTGATGATGAGGTAGTGGTTCTGGGAGGGGATTTAAATGGTCATGTGGGTGAAGCAGCTCATGGTTATGAAGGAGTCCATGGAGATGTGCATATGGAGTGAGGAATCCAGAAGGGGAAAAAATACTCGAGTTTGGGGAGGCTATGGACATGATTGTGTGCAACACACATTTTAGGAAAAGAATGAGCCGGTTGATTACGTATGAGTCCGGGGGAAATAGTAGTCAGATAGATTATTTTCTGGTCAGGGTGGTTGATAGGAGATTAGTGAGGGATGTTAAAGTTATAGGAAGCGAGGAGTGTGCGCAGCAGCACAAACTCTTGATTTGTGACATGGTGCTTAAGGAACGAGTGATGAGAAGGAGGACATATGTACCTAGGAGGAAAATATGGAAGCTGGGAAACCAATCAGTAAGGGATGCGATGAGAAGGAGGACATATGTACCTAGGAGGAAAATATGGAAACTGGGAAACCATTCAATAAGGGATGCCTTTTATAGTAAGATGAGGAGAGTGGTGGCTGAACAGGAAGCCGTAGATGGAGGTGTTAATGAACAGTATAAAGCCCTTAAGAACAACCACTTGAGAGTTACCGATGCAATATGTTGTTGGACAAGAGGCCCACCAAGACATAAAGTAACTTGGTGGTGGGATGAGGGTGTAGAAGCTGCAGTTGAGGAGAAAAGAAGGCTTTTCTGGGAGTGGAAGAAGGGTGGTAACAGGGAGGAGTACTTGTCTGCCAAGCGCAGGGCTAGAAGAGAGGTATACAGGGCGAAGTCTGAGTCACAGAGACTTTTACTTGATAATCTTAATCATGGAGAAAGGAAAAATATGATTTTTAGGGTGGCAAATCAGGTGAAGATGGATAATCGGGACATTGTAGGTGAGCAGTGTGTGAAGAATGATGATAGAAGGGTAGTGGTGAACAGTGAGGATATTAAAGATGCAGTGAGAGAGCATTATAGCTGGTTGTTGAATGAGGAGTTTGATTGGGATACAGAAGGTTTGGAGCCAGCTGATACAGTGTTTGGCCCTTGGCCTTTGATTGACGCTGCTACCGTGAGTCAGGCAATAGGCAGGATGCGGGTGGCAGGCAATAGGCAGGATGCGGGTGGGGAAGGCGGCAGGTGTTTCTGGGATGACTGCTGAAATGTTGAAGGCCTCAGGAGATACTGGGGTGAGGTTAGTCACTGACCTGATAAATATGATTATATATGAGTGTGTTGTCCCAGATGATTGGCTGAAGAGTGTAATTGTAAATGTGTACAAAGAGAAGGGTGATGCCCTGGAAAGGGGAAATTACAGAGGTATAAAGCTCTTAGATCAGATAATGAAAGTAATGGAGAGAGTTTTAGAAGGTATGATTAGAGAAAGAGTGAATATCGATGAGATGCAGTTTGGGTTTATGCCAGGCAGGTGACCACTGATGCCATATTCATTGTTTGACAGCTTCAGGAAAAATACAGTAAAACCTCAATATAACGGACTTCAGTAGACTGGAATTCGCTTTTATATGACTCGAGGAGCTACCGGACTAAACTCCTATATATCGGAAAAAGTCCGATATAGCCAGAAAGCAGTCCGGACTGCCTGACAACTTTAGCTGTGTTCACCACAATAAGACAAGTAAAAGACATGTTTTTCAGTGCACAGTACAGTATTAATTATACCATTTGATTAATGTAGTGAAGGTATAACACAGTACACTACTGCAATGGTGGTGAAAACCACTGATGCAATCCGGACTAATGTCTGATACATCGGAAAAAGTCCGGTTTAGCAGGGGTAAGTCCGGATGTCGCTTTTATCGGAATTTCGCATATTTCGGACTGGCCTGAGCCCCAATTAGTCCGTTATAGTGAGGTCTTACTGTATATTGGAGAGAAAATGGAATTGTATTTTGTTTTTGTTGATTTGGAAAAGGGCTTTGACAGAGTCCCTAGAGAGGTGGTGAAGTGGGCAATGAGAAAGCTAGGGTTGGAAGAGTGGCTGGTTAGGGTAGTTATGCCCATGTATGTGGGTGCTCGCACCCAGGTAAGAGTGAATGGAGTTTCGAGTGATGAGTTTTCCGTGAATGTTGGTGTGCATCTGGGGTCAGTTTTGAGTCCCTTGTTGTTTATCATGGTGCTTGAAGCCCTCTCACGTGACTTCAGAGATGGACTCCCATGGGAGATGTTGTATGCTGATGATTTGTTGTTGATTGCAGAGAATGAAAAGGAGGCGGAGGAAAGTTTTAAGAAGTGGAGAGATGGTATGGGGTACAAGGGCTTAGGGGTAAATGCAGATAAAACAAAAGTGATGATATCTAGGGTTGGTGGCAGTACAATCAGAGGAGAGGGAGAGTGGCCATGTGCAGTTTGCCACAAGGGTGTGGGAAGTAATTCCATCTTGTGTAGTGTTTGTGATAAATGAGTGCACAAGAGATGTAGTGGTATTAGAGGTAGACTGCGAGATAATGCTGATTTCATGTGTGCGGCGTGTCGGGGAGAGCAGGTGGAGATTGTTAGGCGTGAGGGGGTTGAATTTGCCGGTGAGTCTCTTGAGTGTGTGGAGGAGTTTTGTTATTTGGGAGACGTGTTATGTGCCGGAGGTGGGGCTGGAGTTAGCTCGGTTGCTAGGGTGAGAAGTGGTTGGAAGAAGTTCAGGGAGCTGTTGCCTCTCCTGACATTGAGAGGACTCTCCTTACATTGAGAGGACTCTCCTTACATGCTAAGGGGTCTTTGTATGCAGCATGTGTTAGGAGTGTGATGCTGTATGGTAGTGAGACCTGGTCAGTAAAGGAAGAGGATATTCACAGGTTTAAACATACAGAAATGACAATGATTAGGTGGATGTGCAGTGCATCCCTGCGTGCAAGGCCTGGGAGGAGCTTGGTTTACGATGGAAGAGTTGAGAGGTAGGATGGGACTGGAGTGTACTGGTGTTGTGATGAGGAGAGGTAGGCTGAGGTGGTTTGGACATGTGGAGAGGATGGGGGATGATAATTCGGTACAGAGGGTGAGAAGTGTTAATATTGGGGGAGGGGTAGACCGAGAAAGACATGGGACGAGGTCATTAAGTGTGACTTAAGGGTTAAGGGACTGAACAGGGAGGCTGCCAAAGATTGAGCAGCATGGAGAGCCGCCATTAGGTGACCAAGGCCGATGCATGCAAGCATGTTGGAGCCTTCAAAAATGAAACAAAAACAAAACAAGGCGAAACTCCTCCTTTTTTCAAATTTCTATCTCTTCTTCATATGTTGTAATCCTCAAAGGTTATTGTGTCATTTGATATCATTGGAAATAATTTTGTTTCAGGCAGATAATATGAAGTTCCATTTCTTTGGCATATTCTTGTATCTCTAATAATTTGGATACCGTTCCATCTACCTTTGAATACATCAGGTTGGTCATGTTGTTTATATATTTGGCATTTGAGTCTGCTACCTTCCTTTTTCTTAGTCTCTGTTGTTTATGTACCACTTTCTTACTTGTAATCCCACTACTTTGTTAAAAAAAATTGCTCTCTCTTCCTCTGATCTTCCCTCATGTTTTGGTTTTGCTTCGTCCGTCCATTCCTTTAGTATTCCCAGTTCCCCTTGAGTTAGGCAACTTTTTATCCATACTTTTTCAAAATCCTCCTTTTCCATGAGATTTTTTAGCATTTTTTAATATTTCCTCTACAGTATTCACACTTTGTTCACACTTTCAGGGGCCTTGCTTATTTCTCTCATATTTCCCTAGACTTTTGTTCCACCATATTTTTATCACAGATATCCTCTGATAATTCCTTCAATGTGTTCATTATATTTACCATCTCCTTTTTGTCTCTCAAGATTCTGTTTCTCATTTCTTCTTCATTTATACCAGTGTGTGTGTGTGTGCGTTCTTACCTAATTGTATCTTTACAGGAATGAGTCAAGCTCATATTGCCCCGTGTCTTAAACCATTTTTATCATACATCTCCTTAACCTCTAAACCGCGGGCCGTCACTTTCGTGACGCTCAGTGGCGATTGCTCGAGCCGTGGGCCCTCAGTTGCGTGCCTCTGTTTTCCTTTTAAGTAACTGGTGCTTTCAAGATATAAATATATATGAAAAACTGTAGGAGATTTGTGAGTGCTATTTATATCACTGAGGCTAGTTTGGGCCAATATTTTAAAAAAATATAAGTTAGAGTGCGAATTACCACCGGCTGGATGTGCCAGGTGCGTGCCTTTGTTTTCCTTTTAAGTAACCGGTGCTTTCAAGATATAAATATATATGAAAAACTGTAGGAGAATTGTGAGTGCTATTTATATCACTGAGGCTAGTTTGGGTCAATATTAAAAAAAAAAAAAAAGTCAGAGCACGAATTACCACTGGCTGGATGTGCCAGGACCGCCTCACACAACCCTGTGGTTTAGGGGTTAAATTTATGAATTGTTTTGACACTCTCTGTTTCATTCTGTAGTGCATTCCACTGATCAGTTGCCCTGTTTGGGAAACTAAATTTCTATCACCTCTCTTTTTATGCAGTTTTTTGCAGTGTCCTCTTGCTGATAGGTTATATATTCATTTATGTCTATTTTCTCTTTCCCTGATGTGCATTTATATAGCATAATCATGTCTCCTCTTTTTCTTCTCTCCTGTAGTGTTGGCAGATTCAGTTTTTCTAATCTTTCTTCATAGCTTAGATCCTTTAAGCTTGGTACCCATCTTGTAGCAGCCCTTTGAACTTTTTCAATCTTATCTATGTGTTTCTTGAGGATTCCAGACTACTGATGCATACTCCAGGGTTGGTGTGATGAAAGATGTTATTATCTTCCTGAGCATATCTTCATTAATGTATGTGAATGCTTTTCTCATATTTGCAAGTAGTGTATACATGTTCTATACCTTTTCATTCATGTGGTCTGCCAGAGTTAGTCTGTTATTGATAATCACACCTAAGTCCTTCTCTCTTTCTGATGTGTGTAGGGTTTTACTTCCTAATTTATAATCCCAATGTGGTCTTTTCCCACTTTTACCAAACTTGATTACATGACACTCGTCCACATTGAATTCCATTTGCCATGTATTTTTCCATTCATAAAGTTAATTTAATTCTTCTTGTAGCTCTTTACAAGAGTCTATGTTAGTAATTCTCCTTTGTACTTTTGCATCATCGGCAATCATATTTAGATAGCTTTCATTTTCAATACAGTATTACAGTATTATCTATGTCATTTATATACACTAAAAACATAATTGGTGCCAGCACTGAGCCCTGTGGAACTCCACTAGTCACTTCCCTCCATGATGAGTAATTATCTGTTAGTATTGTTCTCATTTCCCTTTTTCTGAGAAAATCTTGCATCCAATAGTACAGTTTGCCTCGGATTCCTCTTTGATGGTACAGTTTCCATAAAAGTCTTTGGTGCAGTACTCTGTCAAATGCTTTCTTGAAATCTAGATAGATACTGTCCACCCATCCTTCTTTTTTCTGTAATGTTTCTGCAACTCTGTCATAGTAGCTTAATAAATTAGTAACACATGATTTTCCCTTTCTGAAACCAAATTGCCTTTCTATTATCATATTGTGTTTCTCTAGATGGTTCACCCAAACTTTTCTTATTAGCTTTTACAGTATCTTGCTCACAACACTGTTTAGTGATACTGGTCGGTAGTTGAGTGGATTTTGTCTATTCCCTTTCTTGAATAAGGGGACAATGTTTGTTTTTTTTCAAATATCTGGTAGTTTACCTTGACCCAAGGATTCCTTGAATATTAACAATAATGGTCTACTTAACTCCTTTGCACATTCATGTAGCACCCAACATGAAATTTCATCTGGACCATTTGCTTTTCCTTTGTCTAATTTACTTAACTTCCTCTATGTCTTTTTCTGATATTTGTATATCTGGTAATATGGCTGGGCATGCATGTTCCATATCATCCCTCTCAAAATTATTTTCTTCTCTAAAAACTAATTGGAAATCCTTATTTAGTACTTCACAAATATCTTTCTCTTGTGTGTATAAGATCCCTTCATCCATAATGGATTGTATTTTATTTTTTACTTTGGTTTTGCTTTGGATGTAGCTGTAAAATAGCTTCGGTTGATCACTACTTTTGTTAATGATGTCCTCCTCAACCTGTTTTTGGGCTTCTCTCCTTATTCTTGTGTATTCATTTCTTGCCTGTTTATAGTTGTTATATGCCCTCTCACTATTGAGTCTTATGTATCTATTCCACAAGTCTCTTTTTTCTTTTGATTTTTTACATCATTAAACCATTTATTTTTTTTTATTTCTGTTTCTTTGTGCTGAGGGATGTAATTTTGGACTCCTATTTCATAAAGTTCACAGATTTTTCTATTTACAGTATAACATTTCAATCTTGTCCTCTAAGCTCTCTTTTGCAATCTATTTCTAAGAAGTATTTCTTTAGGTCATGATAATTGCCCTTTTTGTAGTTAAGGCTCTTTTTGTAACTTTCATTACTGTTAACTATGTCATATGCAATCCTGAAGTTGCAATTTAATACTGCATGGTCGCTTTTGCCGAATGGAGGGTGATACATAATACTGTTATCATTTTCTTGCCTAGTAAATATAAGATCTAGTACTGATGGTACATCAAGTCCTCTTTTTCTGGTGCTTTCTTTTACATGTTGTGTTAGGAAAAACTCCTGCACAAGATCCAGGAGCTTTTGGTCCTATCAGCTTTGCTGGCTTTTTATTTCTAGAGCATTCCAGTTTATATTTGTCCTGAAATCTCCAAATAGTATAATTCTTTCTGATTTCTCCTCCATTCTATATAGTAATGTTCTTAAACTTTGAACTGTACTCTTCCAGTTCTTCATATTCGCCTTTTTCTCAAACGTTGGATTTAGGTGGCATGTATAAATTTGCCACAGTTAAGTTCCCTTCAGATGTACTAATTTCTACTGCTGTCAGTTCTACCTGTGAGGGTATATCTTGTTCTATTTCTGTGACTTGCAGATTTTTCTTTGTTAATATTATAATTCCTCCTCCATTTTTTAAGCTCTTATCTCTTCTCCATATATTGTATTCCTCTAGGTTTAGGGTGTCATTTGATATCCTTGATGTTAATTTTGTTTCAGTTAGGCAAACAATATGTGATTCCTTCTCTTTAATGTAATTATTCATCTCTAGTAATCTTTACCATTCCATCTACATTTGAGTACATCAACTTAATCATCTTGTTTACACACTTGTCAGGACTTGGGTCTGCTACCGTCCTCCTTTCTATTCTCTCCTGTTTATGTACCACTTTCGTACCTGCAATCCTATTACAGTAATCTCTCCAATATCCGATGTAATAGAGCCAGAAGCATGTCTGGAAAATGGTCTTGTCCGGATATTGGGCCCTGAAGCTCCAGCACCGATCATTCCTGACCCTAACCCAACCTAAGTCAGAAAACCACCTACCTACCTTCTTACCGGACATGCATAGCACTTAAGACCTCATTCACATAAATAATGGACACAAATCATGAATTAATTGATTTTTAACCCCAAAATGATAATTTTGAGGTGAGTATGGCAGAGATGTTCACCAGTTGACAGCATAGTGAGCGTTGGTAACAGACATGAAAATCACTAAGAAAATCACCTTTTTCACAGCCTGTGCACTCAAATATGGGACACAAAGCATGAAATAAATGAAATTTAACCAGAAAAAATGATTTAGAGGTGATTATGGCAAATATGTTCACCAGCTGACAGCATAGTGAACATAGGTAAGAAACATGATAATCACTAGGAAAATCACCTTTTTCACAGCCCATGCACTCAGATATGGGACACAAAGCATGAAATAGATAATTGTAACCAGAGAATGAGGATTTCGAGGTGATTATGGAAAATATTTGGCTGTTGACAGTGTACTTACATTTCCGTGGTGGTTGTTACGAATATTACCCCCACCACTAAGGCTCTGACAGTGGTGAAAATGCTCTTGAAGCACGTACAGCAATCCACTGTTGAACTGCACTTAATCCTTAGCACTGTGAATTATGATTGTTTAAACCAAAACGAACACTACCACCAGCCATCCCGACAACCGCTTACTCACAATGGCAGTTGAGAGAGATCTGGGGGGGAGGGGAAGGAGAGCATGGGAAGCGATCGTAAACACAGCTGTTCAGCACCGCACACCACGTTCAAAGTACAGGTCAAAAAAAATAGGATTTTGGGGGGGATTCTTGCAATTTTTTGGCATTTTTGGGTTCCGAACATCCCAGCCAACGATGTCCGGACAGTGGGGTGTCTGGTTACTGGGCGTCCGGATAGTAGGGTGATTACTACTACTCTGTAAAAAAATGTGTTCTTCTCTTCCTCTGATCTTCCCTCGTTCTTTGTTTTTGCCTCCTCCCTCTTCTCTTTTAGTAATCCCAGTTCCTCTAGAGTTAGGCATTTTTTTATCCATACATTTTTGAAATCCTTTTTCCATAAGATTGTTTGCCTTTTTCAGTAGTTCCTCCACAGTGTTTACACTCTGGAAGGTTACTTTCTGGAGCCTTGATTTATTTCTCTTGTATTTCCCTAGCCTTTTGTGTTCCTCTGTGTCTTTCTTACAGATTTCCTCTGATACTTCCTTCAAAATGTTCATTACATTTGCCATCTCCATTTGGTCTCACTAAATCTTGTTTTTTTATTTCATCTGCCTGTATACCAATGATTATTATAGATTTGTTGATGTCTGCTGAATCTTTGACCAATTTTAGATTGTTTTGGATTATTTTATTTACTTCCTTTTTAATAGTCATTTCTTCAGCTCTTATTTCCAAGTCTTTCTTTACTTTCACCATTTCAGCATACGTGGTTTCCACATCATTTTTGTTGCTTTGCATCACTTCATTCACCTGGGTTATCTTCTCTTCAATATCACTGCTATGATCTATTAGAGTGCTAGCCTACCTAATTGTCTCTGTATCATTTCTGAACTCTTCCATAATACTCTCATGGTTGACAACTGTGTTTGCCATTTCACTAATCTTCCTTCTGAGTGTACCAATCTGAACTAAAAGCTCATCTATTGTTGTGTCTTTCCTGTTAGCTTCCTTTACAGATTTTTCATTTCCTCCTTCTGCATGAGCAACTGCTTTTTAATTTCATCCATTTCACTCTGAAATGCCTTCTCTATTCTGTTCACTCGTTCATCCAGCTTATTATATGTCTCCATTTCCACCAATTGCGGGTAGAAATCTTCATCCTGCTTTCTACCTTTGTCCCTTTTCTTAAATTCTTCCATATTTAGTTTACTAAACATGGTGCTCATCTTGTGGTACTATGAGAAGAATGTATTCACAATTTACATTCCTTCATGCCGAAACCAAAGCACTAAACAGCTGATTCGCTTGTTCGGCACATCAGCACTATTTGTTGTATTCTGTTTTTGGAACAACACTTTTTACTTAAACTTTCTCTTTTATATTAGGACAATATTTAGCTGGACCTAGTGCAGAGCTTGACACATACAAATATTCTTTTAAGGTAAGGGCCATTTGGAGCTGATATGGCTTGGCAGTGGAGCAGGACGTCTGCTGTCAACCATGTCAGCCGTGTGTGTGTGTGTGCTTACCTTACCTAATTGTATCTTTGCAGGAATGAGTCAAGCTCATACTGTCCCATGTATTAAACCATTTTTATTATACATATCCTTAAATTTTTGAATAGTTTTGGCATACACCCTTTCATTTGGTAGTGCATTCCACTGATCGATTGCCCTCTTTTGAAAACTGAATTTCCTTTTGTCGTTATCGCCTCCTGTTTTATATAGTAGTAGTAGTTGTTCCCTAGGCAGTCTGGCCGAATAGCCCCTAGTCCCAAAGGAAGGCCACGTCCGAGACTGGGCTTTCCAACTGAGCTCTCAAGGAGTGTATGTTGTGTTGTTGGCACGGGTGATTGTGTGCAATGCAGTCTTCCATAATGTGCTTAATAGTATGGGGTGCTGTGTTGGATCCTGGACGGGCATCAGTGATGGAGTCATCCAACCTCTTGTGATAACTCAAGAGGGTTGGATGGTGCCCACAGCTCAGCCTGACCAGGTGAACCCTATCCTCATGAGGGAGATAGGATTCAAAAGGGTGGATATCAGGATGCTGTGCATGCAGTTGTGTGTTGTTTTTAAGTGACTGAATGGAGTGGTGGGTGATTTGAGTATGGATATGCTTCTGGAACCTGCTTTGAGGCAGCCGAGAGGGGACAGATGACAGTATTTATGTATGATATTGTGTGCTGGGTGTTGTTTTGATGTTTCTCTGTGTATGTGGATGTGCTGCCATGTAGTGTAGTGGATGGTGTGGGTTTGTGGAGGCTGTGACAAGAATTTGTGTGCTTCTCATGTCTAGATGATCATTGACTTTGAGGACCTTGGTTTCTTGGTTTAGGTGGTCTGTGGGTGTAGTAGCTGTGCAGCCTGTGATTATTTTTAGGGCCCTGTTCTGTATGATCTGTAGAGTGTTGTAGTGTGTTTTAATAAGGTTAGAAGCGCAAGCAGGTCTTGCGTAATTCATTACTGAACTTATTGTTTGTATACTGTGGTGATGGTTTCTTTGTTGTGTCCAAATGTTGTATGGGCAAGTGACGTTAAGGCATTGAGTCTTGGTGTTAATTTATCTTTAAGCTTTGTGGTGTGTTGTTTAAATGACATTGATGTATTGTATGTTACACCAAGGATTTTGAATGTATGTGTATGTGTGTTTGTGTGTTTGGTAGGGGAGTGTTTTTTATGGTAAGGTGTGGAATTTGACTGTGTTCTGCTGTCCAGTTTGTGAAAAGGGTCACTGTAGATTTGGCTGGGCTATTTTGGGCCTGTTTGTGGCAAACCATCCATGTAGTGTGCTGAGGTAAGGTTGGAGGATGTGTGCAGCAGTGTTTCCATTTTGGTGTATGTCGTCCACTTAGGAAGCTATGTGTATTTGTGGTGTGTGGGGTGTGGGTATGTCATGCATGTATAGGTTAAGTAGAGTAGGAGAGAAAACAGATCCTTAGGGGGAGTCGTTTGTGAAGTTTCTGATGTTCGATGACTGGCAAATGTTACATTTGCACATCTGCCTGCTAAATAGTTTTCCAGCCATCTTTTTGTGTTATTGTGCATGTTTGTGTTGAATATTTTGTTTGTGAGGTTGTGGTGGAGGATGGCATAAAAAGCTTTGCTGATGTCTGGTGTGACTAGGAGTGTTCTGTGTGGTGGCGTAGCTGAATTGATGCCATCAAAAACTCTCTGTGTCAGGTCTGTAAGAAGAGTGTTTGTGGAGTGTAGCAGCCTAAAATCATGTTTTGATGTGGCTAGGGGGATGTGAGGTATAACCAGTTATAATGCCAGTCGTTTTGTGACTTTGGAGGGGATGCAGAGGAGAGTGGTGGGGCGGTGTGAGGAAGGTAACATGGGGTCTTTGTTGGGTTTGGGGTTAGTGATGACAGTGCCACGCTTCCAGATGCTGGGTATTATGTTGTGTGAGTAATTGTAGTTGATACGTTGGTGAGTGCTTGTATGTCTTGTAGTCCTATGTGTTTAAGATGTATGTTTCTTATGTTGTCTGGTCCACAGGCAGATGAGTTCTTAAGATTGCAAATGATGTACTTCGTCTAGTTGTAAGTGAAAGGTGCGAAGTCTGAGGCTGTGAGGAACTGTCTCCTGCGTTGGATGACACCTCTGTCGTTACGTTGGGGATTTAGATGGCTGACATATGAAAAGTTGCAAATGATGTACTTCGTTTGGTTGTAAATGAAAGGTGTGAAGTCAGGGTTTGTGGGGCACTGTCTCCTGTGTCGGATGACACCTCTGTCATTGCGTTGGGGGTTTAGATGGCTGACATGTGAAAAGTTATTGATAAGAGTGTTTGCTTGTTGTTTGTTTGAGGGTATGGTGTATGTTGTTGTGATGGCAGTGTGTGATTGTGTAGTTTTGCTGCTGGAGAGTGTGATGTTGTTTAGTGTTTTGTAGAGTTTGCTGGTGTTTGTTTTGTGATAAGTGTTTGGAGATATGTAGTGTAATTTAGTGTTTGCTGTTCTGATATTGTTTATCTGAGTGTTGAGTTCTTGTATTTGTTGTACGGTGTTTTGTGTATGGGGTGTTAGGGAGTGTTGTAGTTTGTCACATTGACTGATGAGACCTTGAATTTCTGGTTTGAAGTTGGGATTGTGTCTCTTTCTGTTGCCTCTAGAAATGTGTCTTTTGTCTGCATTTTGAATAATTGTATTGAAAGTATGCACAGTGGTGTTGATATTTGTAATGGATGTTCTGTTTAATGTTTCAAAGTGTTGTTCTGTTTCATTTATGAAGGTCTCCCAGTTGGCTGTCTTATAATTAGCATATGTGTGTCTATGAGCAGCTGGGGTGATTCTGGTTTTGGAAGTACTTAGAGGTGGTCAGAGCCAAAGGTTTTGACCAGTCTCCCGGATGTTTTGGGGATGAGGTTTGGGGAGCAAAAGGTGATGTCTGGGGATGATGGGAGAAAGAGGGCTTGGTGTGGGATATGATTATGTTGATGGAGACTGTTGAGGATGAAAAGATTATCTGTTTGGGTTTGTATTACCGGCCCTCTGTCTGTGTTAGGGTTGTTGACATACCAGGCCGACTCCTCGGCATGAAATCACCACCCAGGATGATGATGGATATGTTAGTGATGTGGTGTATAGTAGTTGTGTGGTACTATTGAGGACGATTGGGGGCGAATGTATGTATTGGCAGTTGTTATGTGTGATTTGTTACCAGTACATATTTTAGTTCATTGTATTTCTGTTGTGGTGTCATGTGGGGGGAGAAATGACTTTATATGTGCACTAGTATCTGAAAAGTTGATGAGTTGGTGTACCAGGGTGATGAGTCCACTACCACCATCATCAACCCGGTCTTGTCTAATCGTGGTGAAATTATGAAATGTAGGTGTTTTTTATGTTTCACGTATTTGCTTCTTGTAAGATGGCAATGTGTACCGTATTTGCCGGTGTATAAGGCCGATCTGTGTATAAGACTACTCCCGATATTTCCATACAGAATGTGGGTTTCGAGGTATACTCTGTGCATAAGACAAGCCCCAACTCTTTAGACACTGGGAGCTTGCTTCCTCAGTAACCCCAGTCCTTTATCACTCTTTCTACTGACTAGTGAAGTGATACTAATACTGTAACATGATGCTAAGTGTCACGAATTTTCTACATCGTAAAATTATGTAACGTAGATTGTAACATCGAATGATTTTGCGGAAGCAACGAATGATTCTGAAATGCACAAGATTTCGCTCATTCTCTCAACCGTCTGCTCGTGTACTTATATTCGCATCATGTGGTCAAAACTTTCGTCATTCGTTCGCGAGTGATTCTTTTTATGTGCAGACAGTGCATTCCTCTGAGCGATAATTTCTGAATTATCGCTTCCACCTCCCTGGCCGTTACCAGCCAGACCCTTTTCTCACGTTCCTCACGTCGGACACTCAAAACCATACCCGGTCTGTCTCTAGCCACGGAGCGTGCAGGTTGTGCTTTATGAGAGCTCGAGTGATCACTTTTCTTAGCGATTTCAGATCTCAGCTTGTATTGGCGTGAATCCCCGAAGCTCCCACCAGTTGGTGATCGTCTACAGCAGCTCAGTCTCATCTATACCGATTAGTATTTCCTTTGTTTTCCTAGGCTTAAGTTTTTGGGTTATTTAGCTATTTGTCTGAGTGTTTGAGTGAGTGCGTTTCCCTTTTCTTGATTTGAATTGGAGTCATGTAACATAAATTTATTTTCTTGTATTCAATAAATTTACAGTTCATTTTCTTGAGCTTTGTTAAATGTAACAGTCGTGTTTAATTTCCCCACATATTTAGTACACTTTTGCTACTCCACGTTAGCACAACTCTTTATATTAATAACGACTGGTACTTGGCCAGCTTTTGGCATTAATCCTTAAATCCGTTGTGTTAGCTAGGAGTTTGGCTCAGCCAAGATCCTGAGTATTATTATTATTATTATTATTTTGAATGTTAAGGGGAGAAACTAACTTTCTCAGAGGCCAACGGTACGGTATTACAGCCTACTTGAACGTCTAGTCTCTGCTGTGTACCGTTGAGAAAGTCTATAAATTCTCGACTCTAGAGAATTAGCGAAGTAAGCCAGCATAAAAGTGAAATCGCTACTTGATTTCACGGGTCTATTCTCTCGTAATAAATGACTCGATAGTCATTCCTAGCACACATAGCTATACATTGTATACTCCAATTATACAATATTACATTTTCCTCCTGAATTACATTTTCCCCCTGACATCTGGCGACCTCATTCCAGGATAAACTCCTAGCTTGGAATTTTTACCAAATTATTCACTCACTCTTACTTAAGTAGACTGCTGCTCACCAAACAGCATATAAGTCTCACTTTACTCACGCAGTCTCAATCTGAGCATCATGGAGAGTACATACCTCCAAGAAGCCAAGGATATGGGGCTTACTAACCCCCAGGAAATTCGAGATTATGTCCTGTCATGCTGTACAGTAATCCCTCTGCTATCCGGGCGTCCACTATCCGGACACCTCACTATTCGGACATCGTGGGCTGATGGCCGAAACCCCCAAATTGGGGGGGGGGAATCCGATTTTTTTCAACCGTGTCAGTTTGAATTTCCCGCCCATGCCAACTAGCTCCCTTCTTGCTCAGTCTCACTCCTACTAGTTCTGTCTCAACTCCCATGAACAGTGGATGACTGTCTGCTCGTTTGTGGTATTTTCGTTCTTGTTTAAATAATCAAAAGTCACAGTGTTAAGGATTAAGTGTAGCTAAACACTGGATTACTGGACATGCTTCAAGAGCAATTATGACCACTGTAAAAACCTTAGAGATGAAGGTAAACAACAATCATGGACTGTAAGTAAACATTGTCAACTGCTAAATATTTTCCATAATCACTTCTAAATCCTCATTCTCTGGTTACATTTTATTAACTTCATGCTTTGTGTCCCATATTTGAGTGCACAGGCTGTGAAAGAGGATTTTCTCAGTGATTACCTTGTCTCTTACATACGTTCACTATCTAGTCAACTGGTGAACATTTTTGCCCCACACACCTCTAAATCATAATTTTTCTGGTTACTTTTTATTTACTTCATGCTTTGTGTCCCATATTTGAGTGGATAGGCTGTGAAAAGGTGATTTTCTCAGTAATAATCATGTCTGCCTTACTCACCTCAAAATCATCATTTTTGGATTAAAATTCGATTAATTCATGCTTTGTGCCAATTATTTATGTGAATGGGGTCTTAATTAAGTGCTATGCATGTCCAGGAGGGAGGGAGGTAAGTGGTTTTCTGATTTAGTTTAGGTTAGGTTAGGGTCAAGAATGACCGGTGCTGTTGGTGAACAGTGAACACCTTTGCCATACCTAACTCTTTTTCTGGTAACAATTTATTTATTTGATGCTTTGTATCCCATATTTTAGTCCATAAGATATGAGAAATGATCATTTTCATAGCGATAGCCACGTTCGATACTTACTTACACTAACCTGCCAACTCGTGAACACCCCTGCCTTACTCACCTCAAATTCATCATTTTTGGGTTAAAATTCAATGAATTCATGCTTTGTGTCCATTATTTAATGCATATGGTGTGAGAAAGGGTGATTTTCATAGTGATTTCCATGTCTGATACTTACACTTGCTGGCAAGTTGTGAGCACCTATGCCTTACTCACCTCTAAATCATCATTTTTTGGTTAAAATTCAGTTAATTCATGCTTTGTGTGCATTATTTATGTGAAAGGGGACTTAAATAAGTGCTCTGCATGTCCGGTAGGGAGGTAGGTAGGTGGTTTTCTGAATTAGGTTAGGGTCATGAATGACCAGTGCTGGAGCTTCAGGGCCAATATCCGGACAAGACCAATGTCCGGACATGCCTTTGGCTCTATTATGTCGGATAATGGAGGGATTACAATTACGAACAACAACGCGAGAATGCTGCCTGTGAAGAGTGGAAAATTCAGCGCGATCATGAGAAGGAACAACGTGCATACGAGGAACGCCAAAAGGAACGTGAATACGAGGAGCGCCAGAAAGATAAGGAGCAGGAGGAGCGTGACAAGGCACGTGAACACAAGCGTGACAAGCCACGTGAACACGAGCGTGCCGAGCGTGAGGCACGTGAAAAACACGAGCTGGAAGTGCTGAAGCTGAAGCGAGACTCCCTGGCTTCAGGCACATCGGATGCAGCTAACCCAAGCTCTGCTAGCGCTTTCTCCGCACCTTTCCTAGCAACTCCACGTCTCAAGCTTCCTTCTTACAAGGAAGGCGAGCGAATCGAGCCATTTATAGCTCGTTTCGAAGACATGGCAAAGCTGTACGATATGGATGAGGCAGCTAAGCGGCTTCAGTTCCTTAGCCTGTTTGAGGGCCCTGCCCTCGACATTCTCCACAGAATTCGCGGAGATAATCTCACGTATGAGATGATGAAGACCGCACCCATCAAAGCGTATGGTCTTACCGTTAATCATGCTAGGAATCAGTTCATGAAGGTGCGTCTCCAGGAAAAGGAGACAGCTGTTCAGTTCCTTGACCGTCTCACGGCATACTTAGGCGAGTGGATGGAGAAGGATGAGACTCCCAGCACGAGAGAGGGAATGATCGACCTTGTGTTGCGCACACAGCTGGAAAAGTCGTGGCCTGCTGAGCTTATGGCCCAGCTCAAGATGTCCAAAGTGAAGGATGCAAACCAAATGGTGGAAAAGGCTGATGCTTTCTTTACTGCGTATGGGTACCAAACTCGTAGGCAACAGCCATGGAATAAGAAAGATACTGCTAAGTCTGGTAAGTAATCCCAGACTGAACCCCAGCATCAAGGCCGTTCTCAGAATAATGGCCAAGGTCCAAACAAACCGCAGAAGGACCAGGGGCAGAATACACAGAAACCTGACTGGAAGAGGTATAAGCAGTACTCTAACCAGCAGCAGTACCCTAAGCAGCAGCAGTATCAGTCACGCAATCGACAACCGGGACAAACCTTTTCAGCACCAGCCCCAGTGTATGGGAGGCAGGAGGCAAATGCAGCCTTCATTCCCCTACAGGTGCACGATGGTGCCATCCCCACCAGCACAGGTCCTCCTTCACAGTTCACTAGTCCCCCTCAGATGAACTCTCCTCCACAGGCCATCAGTGCTCCTGCTCCCCAGATGGTGAGTAGAACTCCTCATGCATCTAGTTCGGGTACGACCACTAAGGCATATAGTTCTCAGGGCACTATGTTTGCCGCATCGTACCCTCCTCAGTCTCATCAATGACTAGCTACTGCCTCCTCTGACCCATCCACTGGCAACAGTGCCTTTCTTGTTCAGCCAGGGTTTGTGGGAGGTGTTTCTGTAAATGTTCTGAGGGACAATGGTTCCTCAGGTTGCTCCATCAAGCAGAGTCTAGTTCGGCCTGAGGAGTACACAGGTAGGCACACCCAAGTTAGACTTATTGATGGATCAGTGAGACTGTTCTCTGAGTTACGTATCCAGGTAGCATCTTCCTTTTAAACAGGTTCGACAGTTGCAGTTGTCATGCCAGAACCTTTGTTTGACCTTATTATAGGTAACATACCATGCATCAAAAATAGTTGCACCGTAGACGTTGCTACACAGACTTCGGCTGCTGCAGTAACACGAGCCATGGCCAAGGCTCCGAACCGTGTCACCCCGCTGACCATTGCAACGCTGCAAGATCTGATATGCAGTCAAGACGTTGTCCAAGAGCAACAGTCTGACCCGACACTTGCCACAGTGCGTAGGAAACTGGAGGGTAATGTGATGAAGTATTCGCAGGGTGGTCGAGCCAGGTTCCTTCGTAAGCGAGGACGGCTGTACCGTGAGCCACAAACACCCCAGGGTGAGGTTCGACTGCAGTTTGTCGTTCCTGCGAAGTATCGCCGAGCAGTGTTTGAATTGGGTCATTGTTCAGTGATGGGAGGTCACATGGGCCAAAGGAAAACCTCTGACTGCATCCATGCTGACTTTTTCTGGCCAGGAATGGGACAGGAAATAACTAGGCTAGTGCGTTCCTGTGATGTGTGTCAGCGTACCAGTGACCACGGGCGTGTCCGTCCCACGCCATTGAAGCCATTGCCTGTAATCTCTGAACCGTTTGAGAGAGTAGCAGTTGACATTGTTGGGCCATTCACTCCTAGGGCTAGTGATGGATCAAAGTACATCCTCACTATCGTTGATTTCAGCACACGGTGGTGGCCCTTAAGAATATAGAGGCCGTCACTGTTGCAGAGGCACTAATTGAGGTGTTCTGCCGAGTAGGTATCCCCAAGGAGGTCTTAAGTGGCCGAGGTTCGCAGTTCACCTCTGCAATGATGAATGAAGCATTCAGGTTGTTATCAATCCGAGGCTTGCGAACTACGCCCTACCACGCCATGTGTAACGGGTTGTGTGAGAGGTTCAGTGGGACTTTCAAGAAGATGTTGAAGCACATGGCCGCTGAACAGCCAAAAGAATGGCTGCGGTTCATTGCTCCTCTTCCGGGGTTCGCAGTTCACCTCTGCAATGATGAATGAAGCATTCAGGTTGTTATCAATCCGAGGCTTGCGAACTACACCCTACCACGCCATGTGTAACGGGTTGTGTGAGAGGTTCAATGGGACTTTCAAGAAGATGTTGAAGCACATGGCCGCTGAACAGCCAAAAGAATGGCTGCGGTTCATTGCTCCTCTTCTTTTTGTATATCGAGAAGCCCCACAGCATTCCTTGAAGTTCTCACCTTTTGAACTGGTGTATGGAAGGTCGGTCCGTGGGTCACTTCAAGTCCTTCGAGAGTTATGGGACGACGAAGAACCCGACCCTGAAGTCAAGACCACCTACACCTATGTCCTTGATTTAGCTGACCGCCTCCAGTCGACATGCGAGTTAGCTAAGGAAGAATTGATCAAGGCGCGCAAAGTTCAGAAGGCTTATTATGATAAGAAAGCAAAGCTTCAGAAGTTTAGTCCAGGTGATAAATGCCTGGTGTTACTCCCCACTGCCCAGAACAAGTTATTGGCACAGTGGAAGGGTCTATGCAATGTAGTAGAGCGTGTTTCAGACCTCAACTACACAATCCAGATGGGGAATCTTCGGAAAAGATTCCACATTAATATGTTGAAGGCGTATCACGAGCCAAACCCTGAGGAAGCTGGCTTTCCTGTACTTGGTGACAGTGACCAGCCATCAGAAGAAACTGAGGCAGTCGCGGTGATCCCAACCGAGGACACTGACGACGAGCCCTTAACCGCTCAGTCCCGGCAGGAGGAGACTGTCGGAGATGTCTTACTTAACACTGACTTAGCATTAGATGACCAAAATGTCATAAGGTCACTGCTCTGTCGGTATGCTGGTGTCTTCTCTGACCAACCTAGACTCACAAAGGTTGAGTGTCACAAAATTGAGTTGACCGGCAATACTCCTGTAAAGGTTAAGCCATATCCGATTCCCATGCGACTACTGGATGCCATAGATAAGGAAATTGCTGACATGGAGGCTGCAGGTATCATTGAAAAATCTTCATCTCCATATACTGCAGTCCAATGGTAGTAGTCCGCAAGAAGGATGGCGGAGTAAGGATTTGTGGCGATTATAGGAGGCTAAACGCAATCACTAAAGTGGATGCTGAGCCAGTGGGTGACCATATTGCCATCTTCTCCAAGCTGGCAGGGTCACAATACTTTACAGAGCTCGATCTAGCGAAGGGATTCTTCCAGATTCCCCTTCATCCCGAGTGTTGTCAGTTCACCGCTTTTGCTACTCCTTGAGGGTTGTACCAGTACAAAGTCCTTCCATTTGGACTTACCAATTCCCCAGCAGTATTCAGTCGAGCCATGAGGCAAGTGCTCTATGGTATCGTAGGAAGTAGAAATGTTTGTTGATCATGTCGTTGTGCATTCTGCCACGTTGGAGGAGCACCTCAGACTCTTGGAAATTGTCTTCAGTAGACTCCAGAGTTTAAGCATGACTGTGAAATCCAGCAAGTGCAAGATTGCGTACAGTGAAGTGGAGTTCCTCGGACATATCGTTGGCAACAATTTCTGCAGGTGTCAGGGCGATAAGATCAGAAAAGTTAAGGAAGCCCTGAGACCCGTGACCAAGAAACAGGTCAGGGCATTCCTCAGTTTAGCGGGGTATTATAGAAGTTTTATCCCCAATTTTACTCTCATTGCCCAGCCGTTGTACGAGACTCATCGGAAGTACAGTATGCTCCAAATACCATTGAATGGGGAGAAGTGCAAGAGAGATCCTTTGCCACCCTCAAGAACATGCTTTGTAAGGAGCCCATTTTACAGTTCCCTAATTCCAATAAACCTTTCGTACTGCGTACCGATGCCTCACAAGATGGAGTAGGTGCAGTACTGATGCAAGAATCAGAGGGTGGAATTTTCCCAGTGGCATATCACAGCCGTAAACTAAAACCCGCTGAGAGGAATTATAGTACTGTGGAGAAGGAACTCTTGGCTGTGGTTGATGGTGTTAAGAAATATTACTATTATTTGTACGGAGCACCATTTACTCTGGAAACTGATCATATGCCACTCACTAGTCTCAGCACATCTAAGACGGCTAATGCAAGATTGACACGCTGGACACTGTATTTGCAGCAATTTAACTTTCTTGTGAGGTACATCAAGGGAAGTGACAATGTGGGTGCAGTCCTGATGTCTCGCCTGCTGAATGATGATTAATGTGGGTATCTGTCATACACTGGGTTCCCTAAGACTGTGCTGTTCTAAGAGATTTGAGCAATCCAAGAACTAGCTTGGTTCCCAGTCAGTACTATGCTGCTAAGATCTCACGTCTCACTTGTTGTCCCCACAGGACATAATATGTCTAGGGTCTGTTCATACATATGTACAGTAACTCATAAGTGCACAGCCACGGCGATCCTTACCGAGGACAAATGAGCAGTTGCGGCGATCCCAATCCCAACCGCGGACAGCGACGACGAGCCCTCATTAGTCGTAAGCGTAGGACTAGTACATATTGTATGTACCGTAGGTTAAGGGGGAAGTTCGAGACCCCGCAGAGGCAATCTGAGGCTGTGTTTGAATTACCTTGTGGTGTGTCTCGAGCTGTGGGCCTCCCTGAGGATTCCCGGAGATTACACAGAAGCCACATGAGTGTTCACACCCACGCAGGGTGTTAAAATGTGACCTGCCCAAGTTTGCATAGGGATTCTCGACTTAACTTTATTAGTTATAAGTGCGTAGTCACGGCGATCCCAACCGAGGACAAACGGTCAGTTGCGGTGATCCCATCCGCGGACACTGATGATGAGCCCTTTGTAGAAATAAGTGTAGTTATAAGTGAGCAGTCACGGCGATCCCAACCGAGGACACCGAAGACAAACGGGCAGTCGCGGTGATCCCAACCGCGGACACTGATGACGAGCCCTTTGTAGAAATAAGTGTAGTTGTAAGTGAGCAGTCACGGCAATCCCAATCGAGGACACCGATGACAAATGAGCAGTCGCGGTGATCCCAACTGCAGACACTGATGATGAGCCCTTTGTAGAAATAAGTATAGCTATAAGTGTGCAGTCACAGTGATCCCAACCGAGGACACCGATGACAAACGGGTAGTCGCGGCGTTCCTAACCGAGGACACCGACGACGAGCCCTTTATTAGGTGTAAGTATAGGTTAAAAAGGGCAACTATTAAGGAAATAATGGCGACCTTATATGTACAGTGGAGCCCCTCAGATAGCGTTTTTTGGGGTAGCGAATCCATGGATAGTGACAGGAATGAAACTATCTCATAGCGATTAATGCTGCACAATTAGCGAAAATCCACTAGGCATTTAACACGTAGCGAGCTGGTAACACTGATAGTGAGTGCGAGTCTATCGTCATTCAGTTCACTGACGCATGTGGAGTGAAAGTACGTATCTTAAGCTTTTCTTATAACTAATCTCCAACTATCTCTCTCCAACCAAATTGTACAGTTTTAAATTTTTCATTTACCTTTACTTTTCTCTTGGGGGAATGCCGGTATCTAGGTGATACTGATGGGTGGAAGGTGAACCTCCCTGCAGTTACCCCAAGAAGAAGAAGAAGATTGTTTGTTTATCCAGGCGCCGTGCATCCGTTCAACTTGTCACAGTCTGGCCACTGGTTTTTTGTGACTTTCCTTTTATTGTCTGGCTACCGAGTGTTCTAATATCATAACTTCAACATCGGGGGCTGGCCCAGGTGGTGGTGGTGGCCCAGGGAAAAAACAGGAAGTGCTGGTAATGTAAAAGTGACCGAAAAGGCCATACAATACATGTATGGCAAGCCAAAGAAACAATACTGCGTGGAGGAAAAGAAAAAGATCGTTTTTTGAATATGTAATATACGTTTATCTTATTACAGTACTGAAGAAATATGACGTGATACTGATGGGTAATGGAGGAAATGAGGGGTATAGCTGAAGGAGTCCAGGACTGTATTAATTTTTTTAGGTAAGAAGTTTGCCCCTCGGGTAGTGATTTCATGGATAGCGGCCATTTTGGTGGACTAATAAGGTCGCTATCCAAGGGGCCCCACTGTATGAGACTTGCTGTTAACTGATTTTCAGCTAGTGTACTTTCTCTTATGTATGGTTTGATTGTCGGGTGGATGAAATTGTAATTTAGTACAAATTCTCACATTGACACTATTGATGTTCCACCTTGACTCATTCCACAGGTAGTGTTGTTGGGTGAAGAAGATGTCCAGGACCATTGATTGTCTCTGCTGCACGCTGCCACCTCTTCTCCTCTGCCCTCGTTGCCTTTATTATTGCATTAATTTGTATTATTATTATTGCCTTACACGTAGGTACAGTTACACTACAACTGTTACACCTACACCGTGTATCACATACACCACGCTACGTAACAATTAGTTGTCAATGTAAATGTAGCGAACTTTCGCTCAGTTTGACCTGAGTACAGGATTTTTCACTGTCGTCTCGGAGTTTTCCCCTCAAGCTTGCTTCTCTTAACATAAATACGAGGTTTTTACGCTTATAGGTGACAGTGCTCTTCTCCTGTAACAGGATAGTACACACACCACAGTGTGAATCTTGTGTGACTGAGCTAGGGTGTATACAGTAGGCGCGGAAAGTGTTGATGCCATCTTAAAAAAAGAAAACATTCTTGTGGTTAGCAAGGAGAAACAAATAAATTAACACTCACCATTGAATTTAGTAT
>JAGKTI010000068.1:72184-94609 GCA_018397915.1 Birgus latro
TTTCCCTTTCTTGATTTGAATTGGAGTCATGTAACGTAAATTTATTTTCTTGTATTCAATAAATTTACAGTTCGTTTACTTGAGCTTTGTTAAATGTAACAGTCGTATTTAATTTCCCCACATATTTAGTACACTTTTGCTGTTCCACGTTAGCACAACTCTGTATATTAATAACGACTGGTACTTAGGCCAGCTTTTGGCATTAATCCTTAAATCTGTTGCGCTAGCTAGGAGTTTGGCTCAGCCAAGATCCTGATTATTATTATTATTATTATTATTTTGAATGTTAAGGGGAGAAACTAACTTTCTCAGAGGCCAATGGTACAATATTACAGCCTACTTGAGCGTCTAGTCTCTGCTGTGTACCGTTGAGAAAGTCTATAAATTCTCGACTCTAGAGAAATGGTGAAGTAAGCCAGCATAAAAGTGAAATCGCTACTTGATTTCACGGGTCTATTCTCTCGTAATAAATGACTCGATAGTCATTCCTAGCACACGTAGCTATACATTGTATACTCCAATTATACAATATTACATTTTCCCCCTGAATTACATTTTCCCCCTGACACTAAGCAACACAGCCTTTGGGTTTTACAGGCTATCTAAGCTGCACGTTCCACCTCTGATATAAAAATTGACTATACATTTAATATCCGAATATAAATTCATCCATCCATCCATCTTCCAATCCTACATTGCCCCATGAGGAGCGTTGGAGCCCAGGTCTAGGCAAGTTCGTCCTGACATTTAAGATGAGAGTGACCAGCCTCACTCGTCCCTGAGTGGCATTGTGTGAGCAATAAACCCCAACCATCCCTTGGATATAACCTTCACTGGCTCAATCCGATTTGAGCGCCATAATTACCCACTAAGCCACTCCTTACGGGATTGGAGCATCTGGCAATAGATAGATAGATAGACCACCAGATGCCAAAGTTTGGTTATATGGTTACCACCCAGCATAGTACAGTAATCTCTCTACTAACCGGACGACCACTATCCGGTTACCTCACTTTTCGGACATCGTAGGCTGATGGCCAAAATCCAAAATGCCCCAAAATTCCAAAAACCCGGAAAAAATATATTTTTTTTTTTTTTTTTTTTTGACAGCGTCAGTTTGAATTTCCCGCCCGCGCTGACCAGCTGTGTTCTTGCTCTGCCTACCTCTGTCCGCTCTCCTCTCATTTCCCGCTCAGCTGCCAGTTCGTTTAGGCGCTCTCATCATGGCTGCACATGTGGTTGCTTTTGTGGTGATCCCCTACCTCCTGCAGGGCTTGCTGCTTCTCTGCACCTTCTTCATCACGTGTGTGATGATGGCCCCGCCGCCTGAGAAGAGGAAGAGAGTTGTGCTGACTCTGGAGAAGAAGTGGGAGGTATTGGAGAAGGTGGACGCCAGGTGGCTGACATCACGGTTCCTACATGAATTCAACCTCCTTCGCTCTACCTTGTTTGATGTCAAGAGGTCCAAAGACAAATTCCACCAGTACACGGCTGACTTCGCTTCGAAAACCAGACGAAATGTGGAGAGGAAGGTGATGTTTACTCCTAAGTATGCAGACATTGACTGTTCCACGCTCATCTGGTATCGACAACAATGTGCTGCTGGTGTGTTGGTACGTGGAATGGAGCTGAAAGCTGCTGCCAAGAAGTTCGCAAGGCTTCACGACACCCCAGACTTCAAGGCATCTGAAGGTTGGCTCTTCGTGCTCAAGTTACGGCACGGACTTACCAATCGTAAGGCCCATGGTGAAGCTCTAGATGCCAACGACGAGGGAATAGAAACATTTTGGCAGAAGGTGAAGGGCTTGATCGACAAGGAGGGCCTCACTCTCGGTCACGTCTACAACGCTGACGAAACTGGACTATTCTATTGTTCAGTGCCCACAAAAGCTCTCACTGAGGAGGCGGAGAAGCGTATACCTGGACGCAAGCTCTCCAAGCAACGGTTGTCTGCTTTGTGCTGCTTTAGTGCTAATGGCGTACACCGCCTTGAGCCTGTTATTGTTGGACGTGCAAAGCAGCCTTGGTACCTTCGTAGGTTAATGGATGTCCTTCCTGTCGTGTGGTTTCATTCTCTGAAGTCTTGGTTCACAACCAAGATCTTCAGAGATTGGTTTCACCAACACTTTGTCAAGGAGGTCTTCATTTTCAGATGGAGACACTGAAAATCCCACGCGAACAGGTAAATTCCCTCCTGATTCTAGACAGTGCACCTGCGCATCCATCTGAGAAGGAGTTGGTGGCTGAGAATCGCCACATTAGGTGTCTGTTTTTGCCACCTTATTCGACTGCTCTCATCCAACCAATGGACCAGGGAGTGGTTGTGGCAACAAAGAGGCTGTATCGACGGAAGTTTTTGGACGAGGTGAAGGTTGTCTTTGAGGATGAGGACGATCTGAGTGAGGGACGAGACATGTGATGACATCGGACTGTGGAAAACCTTCGCTGCTACAACTTTCAAGTCTGCTATCTACAACTGGGCCAGTGCTTGGAAGGAAGTCTCTGTCAAGACTCTAGAAAATGATTGGTCTCGTCTGCTTCATGGAACTGACGTGGTGCACGATTTCCTAGGTTTTGAGTTGGATGACTTCCATGCAATGCTTCGTGCGGGTGGAGACAGTGTGGATGTGGACAAAGTGTGTGAGTGGTTGGATGACGACGAAGGCGATCCTGGATATCAGATCATGGCTGATATCGAGACCGCATCTTCTGTTGCCGGTTCGAGTACCCAGCAGGAAGATTCCGACGAGGACAGCGACGATGATGCGGACTCCTCTCAGCTCGTCACTACTACAGCCATCACCAAGCTGAGCGCACTCCGGGAACATGTGGAGTTAATCCTGGACTACCTGGAACACCTGGACTGCGACAGGGAGATGGGGCCCTTGGGATTTGTGGAGGAAGTGCGAGCTTTCAGGCAGCACATCGTTAATCATCAGAATCGTTGTTGCTTGCGTCAATCAACCACTGACAGTTTTTTCAGGCCCGTCACCCCCATCATGCTCAGCCCTCACTGCACACCATTGCCTCACCAAGACAGGCCTTCAAGCCCCGAGCCACAGCCCAGCACATTGGCCACGGTGGAGTCACCACTGGATGTGAGTTTGCGGCTGTCTTCAGTGTCCTTTGCAGTGGGTAGCGTATCACCATGCCCCACCGACCAGCCCCTAGGCCTCCTTCATCAGCTCCTCTTGGACTCTGACAGCGAGTAAGTATCAAGGACTCGCCACTAGACCACACGGGGATTTACAGTGTTGTGAAGTGATGTGCAGTGCACTGAAGTGATGTGATGCAAGATTCTGTTTGTGTTATGGGAAGGGAAATGTGGAAAGTGCTGGTGAGTGTAAAGTGCAGTGGAAGTGGCAAGGATTCTGTGAATTTCTGCTGGTGCCTCAGGTGCACCTTTATTATTGTCAGAGTCTGGGAGGAGGGAGCGGGTTATACATCTGGACGGCGGCAGCCTTCTCGTAAGTACCCCAACTTCATCAAAAATCCTTGTTTTGTTCTTCCCATATCATTAATCTCATGCATAGACTGTGTGAAATGTGATTTCCATAATGATTTTCATGTCTAACCTTTATTCAGCATGCTGTAAAAGGAAAAAAATTCCCATAAATGTAAATCATAATTTCCTGTTATCAATTTATTTTTTCATGCATTGTTACCACTAGTATTAAAGTGCACAAGCTGTGAAAAAGGTGAATGCCAGTGATTTTTCATGTCCGATACTTGCTTTCAGCATGCTGTATTTTGGTGAACACTTTTGGCATACCTAACTGTTATTGATCATTTTTCTGGTAACAGTTTATTTATTTGATGCTTTGTATCCCATATTTTAGTGCATAAAATGTGAGAAATGATTTTCATAGTGGCTGCCACATCCAGTACTTACTTACACTAAGTTGCCAACTCAGTGAACACCTGTTCCTAACTTACCTCAAATTCATTCTTTTTGGGTTAAAATTAAATGAATTCATTCTTTGTGTTCATTATTTTAGTGCACAAGCTGTGAAAAAGGTGAATGCCAGTGATTTTCACGTACAGAAATGACAATGATTAGGTGGACGTGCAGTGCGTACCTTCGTACAAGGCCTGAGGAGGCTGGGTTTACGATGGAAGAGTTGAGAGGTAGGATGAGACTGGAGTGTATTGGTGTTGTGATGAGGAGAGGTAGGCTGAGGTGGTTTGGAGATGTGGAGAGGATGGGGGATGATAATTGGGTACAGAGGGTGAGAAGTGTTAATATTGGGGGAGGGGTTGGGAGGGGTAGACCAAGAAAGACGTGGGACGAGGTCATTAAGTGTGACTTAAGGTTTAAGGGACTGAACAGTGAGGCTGCCAGGGATCGAGCAGCATGGAGAGCCGCCACTAGGTGACCAAGGCTGACGCATGCAAGCATGTTGGAGCCTTCAAAAATGAAACAATACTTACTTTCAGCATGCTGTATTCTGGTGAACACTTTTGCCATACATAACACTTATTCATCATTTTTCTGGCAACAGTTTATTTATTTGATGCTTTGTATCCCATATTTTAGTGCATAAAATGTGAGAAATGATTATTTTCATAGTGGCTGCCACGTCTGATACTTACAGTAAGACCTCACTAAAACGGACTAATTGAGGCCCAAGCCAGTCCGAAATATGCGAAATTCCGATAAAAGTGACATCCGGACTTACCCCTGCTAATCCAGACTTTTTCCGATATATCAGACATTAGTCCGGATTGCATCAGTGGTTTTCACCACCATTGCAGTATTGTACTGTGTTATACCTTCACTACATTAATCAAATGGTATAATAATACTGTACTGTGCACTGAAAAACATGTCTTTTACTTGTCTTATTGTGGTGAATATAGCTGAAGTTGTCAGTCAGTCCAGACTGATTTCTGGCTATATCGGACTTTTTCCGATATATAGGAGTTTAGACCGGTAGCTCCTCGAGTCTGATAAAAGCGAATTCCGGTCTACTGAAGTCTGTTATATCGAGGTTTTACTGTACTTACACTAAGCTCCCAACTCAGTGAACACCGATGCCTTACTTACCTCAAATTCATTCTTTTTGGGTTAAAATTAAATGAATTCATGCTTTGTGTTCATTATTTTAGTGCATAGGATGTGAGACACGGTGATTTTCATGGTGATTTCCATGTCCGATACTTATTTTACACTATGTTGGCAAGTTGTGAACACCTATGCCTTACTCACCTCAAAATCATCATTTTTTGGTTAAAATTCAATTAATTCATGCTTTGTGTACATTATTTTTGTGAAAGGGGACTTAACTAAGTGCTATGCATGTCCTGTAGGGAGGTAGGTAGGTGGTTTTCTGATTTAGGTTAGATTAGGGTCATGAATGACCGGTGCGGGAGCTTCAGGGCCACTATCCGGATACAACCACTTTCCGGTCATGCCTTTGGCTCTATTACGTCGGATAGTGGGAAGATTACTGTAAATGGTTTCCTGGTGTACAGGAAGCCATTTGGCTTGTCACTCAGTGTTGAGTCTCCCATGGGCAGAAGGAAGAGGAAAGAATGAAGGAAAGAAAGACAGAAGAGGGAAGAAATATAGAGGGAGGAAAAGAATACTGTATTAAAAATTTAAAATCATGGTACTCTGAATTTTATACAATAGGTTAAAGGAAAGTTGTATTTTACTAAAGTCATCACATCAACTGTCAGTGATTAAAAACCTTCAAAATCAGTATCGTCCACATCTGCCATCATCAGTTTATCAACTTCATCCTGAGTTAAAGTTTGCGGTTCTTTGTCGCAATGATCAGACTCTGAATTCAAAGTTGTAGTTTCGGCATCGGCTTCCTCTTCCTCATCCGCCCACAAAATGTCATCTATGCCATCCACTGAATTGGATATTCCACATTTTTTGCAAGAGTTGATGATTGTTTCCACAGAAATACTATTCCGTGCCTTGACAATAAAATCACACAGCACATCCAGACCTGGAGCACACATATTCCCACCACTTGTATATGACTTTTAACCACTGATCATCCACTCGTTCTGTTGCTCAAGGATGCGGTCTTTGAATGGTTTATTCAGACAGACATCAAGTGGTTGTAGGACTGAAGTTCATCCACCAGGAAAAACAGCAATGTCACTGTTGTTTATCACTGTTGGTAATGAACCCTGCCTCAGATCTGGCAACCCTGCCCTTGGTGGTAATTTGTAAACAACCCAGCCAGTCACTGCCAAGACACACAATGGTGTTCATGTTCTCATCTTTCTTATGTCCTCATGCCCGTATCCATGGAGATATTTTTTTTAAATAAAAATTTGCCTTCATATAGAAAACAAGTTGTGTCTGATGATGTTAGTGATTTCATCAGTTTTTGACAGTATATGTACTATATTCAGGGAAACAAGGGTCAAGGTGAGTGTTTGGCAGTGTTCCCTGTCACACCTATGGATTCCATAACCACAGGATGTAGAGGTTAGGATTTTATACCCGGTGTTTAGGATGACCCTCAATTTTGGGCATTTTTTTATGAGGTTCGAGAGTTGTCCTATACACTGGCAAAAACGGTATGTTTTGTTGTTTGATGAGTTGTGTGAGTTCTTGTGTTTTGGTGTTTATGCCATCTATGTTTATTTGAAGAATGTTTGTGTTGTGAGTATGATGTGTGTTGGGTGCTGCAGCATGGGGGTAGGTGGGGGTGTGGGTGGAGGGGAAGGGGTAGGAGAAGGTTGTGATGGTGATAAGGGTTGGGGTGAATTAGATAGGAATGGAATGGGAGGGGAGGTTGGGGGATTGGATGGTGTGGGAAGGATCAGTGGGTTAGGCTGAGGAGGTGTGGAGGAAGTAGGAGTGGGGTTGGTGGGGGGGTTAGTGGGTGGGGGGAAGGACCATAAGGAGGAGGTGTGGAGGAAGTAGTGGTGGGATTGGTGGGGAGGGTTAGTGGGTTGGGGGAGGGACCATAAGGAGCAGGTCCAGGTGTTTGTTTAATATTCTCTTGATGCAAGTGTTGTGCAGGTATAATGGGTCCAGTTCTTGCAGGAATTGCACCAAACTGAACCTTTTGTCTGTCGGCTTTAAGTGATAAGGTTTTGAACATGCTGGACTTGTGTATTTGTTGTTAGGTTCTGGATTGCTCTCTGTCACCGGTGGTTCTGGATTGCTCTCTGTCACCGGTTAGAAGAAGTCTGCAAGAAATGACCGCTGGGGAGTCATTTTTCGGAATAGAAAAAATAGTGTAGTTGTATGTGTTGTGTTGAGAGATGTGGTACTTGCCTGGGCAACCTAAGCCACTCCCAGGTTCTCGGGCCCCGTGAGGGGCCGGGGGGATTTGCAGTGGTTTGGCCCCCATGCTGTCCTCCTCCTCTGCTTCAACAGTCTTTTGGGGGTAGACCCATGATGATGATGCCACTGCTCCAGGTCCTCTTGCTATGTAGTTTTTTGCAGTTCCTCTTGCCAGTTCTTCCCCACAGGTTATGTATTCATTTATGTATATTTTCTCTTTCCCTGAGATGCATTTATATAGCATGATCATGTCTCCTCTTTTCCTTCTCTCCTGTAGTGTTGGTATATTCAGTTTTTCTAGTCTTTCTTAGCTAATCTTAGATCCCTTAAGCATGTTACCCATCCCATAGCTGCCCTTTGTACTTTTTCAATCTTATCTATGTGTTTTTTGAGATGAGGATTCTAGACTACTGATGCATACTGCCGGGTTGGTCTGGTGAATGATGTTATCTTTCTCAGCATGTCTTCCTTTAAAAATGGGAATGCTATTCTGATATTAGCAAGCAGTGTATACATGTTACATACCTTCTCACTGATGTGATCAGCCGGAGATAGTCTATCTCTATCTATCTATCTGTTGCCAGACGCCTCAATCCCGCACGGGGTGGCCACAAACAAATCGCCTCCATGTCACTCTGTCCCCTCCCATTTCACTACCATGCTCCCAGCTCACAACCCCCCCTCTCATATACCTCTCCACTCCATCCTTCCATCTCATCCTCGGCCTCCCCCTCCCTCTCGCCCCCTCCACCTCACTCACATACACTCTCCTCGTCAGTCTTTCACTCTCCATCCTCTCCACGTGCCCAAACCACCTTAACGTGCTTCTCCTAACGCTTCCCAGCACGTCCTCAACCACACCACAACGCTCCTTCACTTCCTCATTTGTTAGTCTGTCTCTCCATGTGATTCCACATGCTCCTCTCAAATAACTCATTTCCACTGCTATCACTCTTGACTTCTGTCCTTCCAACAGGGTCCAAGCTTCACTTCCATATGTCAGAGTTGGTATCACAATACTGTCATGTAACAACTTTTTCACTTCCATGCTCACCTCCCTGTTTCTTATCACTGCATTTAATGAACCAGCAACCTTCCTTCCCTGCTGCACCCTTTCGAGCACTTCACCCTCCAGACTTCCATCCTTACTCATCACACTGCCCAAGTACTTAAATTCACTCACATTCTCCATATCCTTCCCATCCAATCTCACTGTACATTCACTGGCTTCACTTCTCTCGAAGACCATCACTTTACTCTTCCCCACATTCACCTTTAGATTCCGTTTCATACACACTCTCCCAAACTCATCTACCAAGCCTTGAAGCTCCCCTTCGTCTTCGCTCAACAACACAGTATCATCTGCAAACAACAGTACAGGGAGTTTCCAAACACTGCCCTCTCTCACTAGGGCCGCTCCAACATCCACTGCCCGACCTTGTATCTCTTTTGTAACCCCATCCATATACAGATTGAACAACCATGGAGACATGACACATCCTTGTTTCAATCCAGCCTTCAAATGGAAAGATTCACTCAGTTTGCCATCCACACACACTGCAGCCTTAGCACCCTCATACATACTCTTCACTGCCTTCAACAACTTCCCATCCACTCCATATATTCTTAATACCTTCCACAAACCTTGTCTATCCACCCTGTCATATGCTTTCTACAGATCCATGAAGGCTGCATACAACTTCTTTCCCTTCTCTAGAAACTTTTCCACTAAGGATCTAAGAATGAATATCTGGTCTACACACCCTCTTCCCTTCCTAAAACCTCCTTGTTCTTCACCAACTAATTCCTCAGTAATTTCCCTAACTCTGTCAATAAGTATCCTACCATATACTTTTCTTATTACACTGAGAAGGCATATGCCCCTATGATTACCACACACTGCTTTTTCCCCTTTTCCTTTGTACAGAGGAATAATTATACCTGACTTCCAATCCTCCGGGACTCTACCCTCCTCCCCAGCCAATCTGCACACCTTCCACATCCATTCTATTACTATCTGTCCCCCATGCTTCAGCATTTCACCACACACTCCATCAATTCCTGGGGCTTTCCCCATTTTAACTTTCTTCATTGCTTCCACAACTTCCATCCTGGTGATTTCTTCCTCTCTTCTCACAGCCCTCCTTCTCCCTGCCATTCCCCAGCCACTTATACTTGCATTACTTTCATTCTCTATGTTCAACAGTTCATTAAAATGTTCTCTCCATCTGTTTACTTTTTCTCCCTTCTCCACTAGTAATATACCATTTTTATCTTTCACACCCCCACTGACTTCGTTGGCACCCTGTCTAGTTCTCTTTACCTCCTTCCAGAACATTTTCTTACATTCCCTCCACTTTACACTCAAATTCCTTCCAAATTCCTCATCCACTCTCTTCTTACTCTCTCTTACTAATCTTTTCACCTCTCTCCTCCTCATTACATATAACTCTTTCGTCCGTCTCTCAGCTTCTTCGACGCCCCTGTTCCTCATCCACTCATTATATGCTCTCTTCTTTTGTGCCACAGCCTCTCTCACCTCTTCAGTCCACCATGCTGTTCCCTGAACCCCCTTTCGTCTTCTCTTCACCCCACACACCACTTCACATGCTGCACAGATTTCTTCTGTGAATACCTTGCACACACCTTCCACGTCCCCCATCTGCTCCAATCTATATTTACCCAATCGCTCCTCCACTTCCCTTTTATATTCAGCCTTTATTCCATCCTCTTGTAACTTTTCTACCCTCCTTGTAACAAATACTTCCTCCTGTCCTTCCCTTCTTCTCTTCCTCCATCTTGTTTGGATTCTGATTCTGGCCACCACCAAGTGGTGGTCAGAAAGTCCACTCCCCGAACCTCTATATACTCTTGCATCCGTTACACATCTTCTCGTCCTTTCATCCACACACACAGTCAATCATTGCCTTCCGTTCATTCATTCCACCGTCCCCTCTTCTCATCACTCGCCATGTATACCTATGGATCATTTTGTGCCTGAAGAGGGTATTAGCTACCACCAACCCCCTCCCAGCACGAATGTCCACTAAAACACTGTTATTGATAATCACTCCTAGGTCCCTTGTCCCTTTGTGATATGTCTAGGGTTGATCGTCGTAACTTATATATAATCCCAGTTTGGTCATTCCTCACTTTTACCAAACTTAATTACATGACACTTGTCCACATTAAATTCCATTTGCCATTTGAATGGAGCTTTGAGTGATGAGTTTCCCGTGAATGTTGGTGTGCATCAGGGGTCAGTTTTGAGTCCCTTGTTGTTTATCATGGTGCTTGAAGCCCTCTCACGTGACTTCAGAGAGGGACTCCCATGGGAGATGTTGTATGCTGATGATTTGGTGTTGATTGCTGAGAATGAAGAGGAGGCTGAGGAAAGATTTAAGAAGTGGAGAGATGGTATGGGGCACAAGGGCTTAAGGGTAAATGCAGATAAAACAAAAGTGATGATATCTAGGTTTGGTGGCGGTACAATCAGAGGAGAGGGAGAGTGGCCATGTGCAGTTTGCCACATGGGTGTGGGAAGTAATTCCATCTTGTGCAGTGTTTGTGATAGATGGGTGCACAAGAGATGCAGTGGTATTAGAGGTAGACTGCGAGATAATGCTGATTTCATGTGTGCGGTGTGTCGGGGAGAGCAGGCAGAGATTGTTAGGCGTGAGAGGGTTGAACTTGCAGGTGAGTCTCTTGAGTGTGTGGAGGAGTTTTGTCATTTGGGAGACATGTTATGCGCCGGAGGTGGGGCTGGAGTTAGCTCGGTTACTAGAGTGAGAAGTGGTTGGAAGAAGTTCAGGGAGCTGTTGCCTCTCCTGACATTGAGAGGACTCTCCTTACATGCTAAGGGGTCTTTGTATGCAGCATGTGTTAGGAGTGTGATGCTGTATGGTAGTGAGACCTGGGCAGTAAAGGAAGAGGATATTCGCAGGTTTAAACGTACAGAAATGACAATGATTAGGTGGATGTGCAGTGCGTCCCTGCGTGCAAGGCCTGGGGGGGCTGGGTTTACGATAGAAGAGTTGAGAGGTAGGATGGGACTGGAGTGTATTGGTGTTGTGATGAGGAGAGGTAGGCTGAGGTGGTTTGGAC
The DNA here is from genome assembly GCA_018397915.1 of Birgus latro. Lineage (NCBI taxonomy): Eukaryota > Metazoa > Arthropoda > Malacostraca > Decapoda > Coenobitidae > Birgus > Birgus latro. Next base: position 83,547 of record JAGKTI010000068.1, read on the forward strand.
ATGTGGAGAGGATGGGGGATGATAATTGGGTGCAGAGGGTGAGAAGTGTTAATATTGGGGGAGGGGTTGGGAGGGGTAGACCGAGAAAGACATGGGACGAGGTCATTAAATGTGACTTAAGGGTTAAGGGACTGAATAGGGAGGCTGCCAGAGATCGAGCAGCGTGGAAAGCCGCCATTAGGTGACCAAGGCTGACACATGCAAGCATGTTGGAGCCTTCAAAAACGAAAACGAAACGAAAACGAAAACGAATTTATTGCTCCGTTGATGAAGCTTATTTAATTATTCTTGCAGCACTTTTTAAGAATTTATGTTTGTAATTTTCCTTTGTATTTTTGCCACTTCAAACTGAGGTGGGACTACATTTATGGTTCTTACCGACACCCGTCGGTCTCCATCCACCCCATTTGCTTTTTTCCTGACCGACACACTGTGCGTAGGGGTTAAAGCGATCACATTGAATCTATACTGTGTTTGTTTTAAATTGATGTTCCACTGTAGTTAATCATTTGATTACTGTATTGCAGTGTATATGAAGAGCATCTGGTAAATATTATGTACATGATGGGGAGACTTCTGAGATGAAGCAGAATTTGGGGTTGAATTACATGTTAATGTGTGTCCGGCTTAGTTAATTAGGCAGGTTGTTAACAATTCTCTCAGTTTTTAAGGTTTCTCATCCTCGTGATTCCTACCTCTAGCCATCCATTGAAGAAAAATGGTCAGAATGATGTTGATCATTAGGATAGGATGAATGTACTGAAGATTTTTTCATTTGTTTGAATCATGCTGATGATTAGGATGAGATGAATGTACTGAACATATTATCATTTGTTAGGGACGACCGAAGATACCCATATGAAGGAAGTGGTGGTGGGGGTGCTGGTGGCTACGGACCCTACCCATCCTACGCCCAGGATTATGGACATCCACCAGGACACCCAACTGGGGCTGGCAGGTGAGACACACAGATTGATGGACAGAATATTGGAATCTGAGTAAATGAGTGATAGTTAAAGAAATGAAAATGAGAGATGGTTCATATAAAGATTTTATATATACAGTATATCACTACTGTTCGGATAATTATATGATAATGTGTGATAATTCTGATAGAATGCCAAATACTTTTCACAGCAAGGTTTAACTGTCATCATGGCATCCCAGTTGGGAATCACTGCACTAGACCACACTAGATATTTTGTTACTATTGAGTTACTCTGGCCAAGGTTTGACCATTGCTCTATCAGTAAAGGGTTGGAACAGTATAGTTGGGTAGTCAGAGAAAGCAGTTTATTGTCTGTTAGCCTTTAGTTTTACATTTTCCTTTCACTGTGTGTGGTTCCTGCCCTTCTCAAAGAATTATAGAAATTTTGGCTAGCTTGAAGATAGTGATAAGACCAATAATTTCCCCAGGCTGGATGAGCTGGGTCCAACACAGCCACCAATGATGACCTTCAAAGCATTCATGGAGCAGTGTGATGATTCCATCACTGAAGAGGAGGCTTTAAGGAAGTACTCAGATTATAAATTGGAATTTAAGCGGCAGCAGCTGAATGAGTTCTTTGTCAACCACAAGGAGGAGGAATGGTGAGTGATAGAATGATCTGAGGTGAAAGGAAGGTGTAAGAGTCCAGTTGGATGGTAGGGTCGTTGAAGAATTTGTGATGATAGGTAGTACGATTAATGGTTTAAGTTGTGAAGCTAAATGTTTGCTAGAAAGTCTGAAAGTGGTTGCTGTTAAACATTATGAGTTCCAGTGTTGGAAATTATGAATGTAGATGATTTGAAGAAGATACGAAGTTGGAGGGTGGACATAAGTTAGGAAAGTAGTTAGTGTAGCCAGTGGTTGATTACAGTAATGGGCTCAGGATACTGGCTGATAAGTTATATACATTTTTTTAAAGTGGTTTTGTCTTCCACTCCATTATAGATTTCAAGAAGATAGTATAATATCACACTAAGGTGATGGTTATGATGAGGCTGTCAGGGAATGAATAGTTTGGGATGAGAGTAAGGAAAAGGATTATGGAAGGCTCAGTCTTTAGTTAAAGCAGTTGTGGCAGGGGTACAAAATGGTAATGTAATAAAATTGCTACCAGTCAGAGCTTAGTCATCACTAGGTTAATGGCAAAAGTGTGTGTGTGTGTGGTGTGTATGTGTGTGTGTGTGTTTGCGCATTTGTGTATGTGTGCGTGTGTGGCACACTCTTTGTGAAGTAGGCAAGTTTAGTAATGAGGTGCTTTGAAAGTCATTTGGTAGTTACAGTTGAGAAGAGTGTTTAGGTTTCATTTAATTTTGCTTGTGACCTCCCCCCACAGGGATTTAAGTGTTTGGCTCTAGGTAGATAAATGAGTAAAAAGTAGTTAGCTTGAGGGAATGTGTGGTACAGAAATGTTGGTTACTATGTTTTTTTTTTGTGTGTGTGTGTGTGTAATATATATACAGTATATATATATATATATATATATATATATATATATATATGTATAAATTTATATATACTATGTATACAATGTTGTTTTGTGTATATATAATATGTATACACTGTTGTTTTGCTTATATCAGGGGAAGCATGGAAATAGTTGTTGCTTAATTCCTAGAATCTTATGCAGTTAGAATATAGGAATGGCCAGGTAACAGATAGGGTAATACCCTTTGAATTTGGTGACATTTTCTTAGTTTTTTCATGCCTCTTCTAGACAGTGTATATCTGTTAGGGAATTCCTTTCATACTGAATGAGTAAATGAAAGATGTGTTTAACTCATCTAATGTGACAAGTCTCTCTTGTCTGAAAAAGAGCATCTGAAGCTAGTTGAAAGTAACAAGTGTCGTTTAGGATGTCACCAAAGTCATGGGGTTCAGTGATTCTTTAGTGTCAAAAGCATGTTATTCTTGAAATTGTAGAGACACTTTATGATAGTGGAAATTGTAATGTATTGTGTCATAAGACAATCATGCACAACTTAGTACGGTATGGTTGGAGTTAATGTCTGCACAACCAGTTGGTGAAAGAGAAAGGTGTTGTAACTTTATAATGCATGTAAAACTTTTCTGATGTCATCCTTAACCCTCTAAGCCGATCGTAATTCGACAGTTCTTTGTTTCGACATATAAATCTATACCCTTTTTCATTTTTTGAGGTTATCCCCGGCATTTCGACAATTCAAACCTCGCACCGCCGGACAGACCAGCTGAGCCGTCTGTCTCCCGCGCTTAGCCAAGCTGATCGGTTGCCTCTTCATCCGTCTGCATTTCTTTTTGGCCTCTTTGAATACTACAGCGCCACCTTGGCTCCACCCAAGACCCCTACTGTTACCTCTGTCAGGTGCAGTCATGTGCTTACAAACCTGAGTGGGTGTTTCGCCATCTCATGGTCGGGTGACGATCAAGGCTGCCAGATCTGAACTCAGCCACGTTACCAAACTCTTCAGTTTTCATTAACAGATTTAACATTTCATTACCAAATTATTAAAGCAAACGTTTATTCTTCACTGATTATCTATACAAATGGAAATAATCACACTCCTTTTAATTAGCAGCTTGTTAATTATTTTTGAGCTATGTAGGCCAGCAGATTAATCAAAGAGAGCAGACAATCCACCGCCTCCATCCTCTATATCTTCATGCATGTGAAAATTCCATTTGGTAATGGATCATGCTGATTCATTACCAAATTGGCCCACACTGGTAATGAAAAATACCAAATGGCAACCCTGCTGATGATCACGCCAATGATTAACGAACGCTCTTAACTCACGATAATGTTTTTTGCGCCAGTTTTACAGAATGCATGTCTTACTTTGCACTAGGTTAGGTAGGTTATAATTACTGGGGGATCCTGGGGGTGAAGCACCCCAGTTAGGTTTCAGCGCTTCCAGTTAGGCTTCCACTGCTATTTATGGTTTGAAATTGAATACATTTGAGTTTGTTTGGTGTGGTGACGTTGTGTCCATTCAGCAGGAGAGGCAGTAAACACGCCATCGGAGGCATTCAGGTGGCTTTCGTTAATATCAATAAGTAGGTATGTTTGAAAGGAACGAGAGAGTGTTTCTGATTGGAGGTATGAATGGAAGAGTAGGGAATGAAAAGGTGGATGGAGTGGTTGGTGAGTGGGGTGTGCCTGCAGAGATGGATGAGAATGGCAGTGCTTTAGTGGACATTTGTGCCGGGAGGGGGTTGGTGGTAGCTAATACCCTCTTCAGGCACAAAATGATCCATAGGTATACATGGCGAGTGGTGAGAAGGGTGGATGGTGAACTGAATGAACGGAAGGCAATGATTGACTGTGTGTGTGTGGATGAAAGGAAGAGAAGATGTGTAATGGATGCAAGAGTATATAGAGGTTGGGGAGTGGACTTTCTGACCACCACTTGGTGGTGGCCAGAATCAGAATCCAAACAAGATGGAGGAAGAGAAGAAGGGAAGGACAGGAGGAAGTAGTTCTTAAAAGGAGAGTAGAAAAGTTACAAGAGAATGGAATAAAGGCTGAATATAAAAGGGAAGTGGAGGAGCGATTGGGTAAATATTGATTGGAGCAGATGGGGGACGTGGAAGGTGTGTGCAAGATATTCACAGAAGAAATCTGTGCAGCATGTGAGGTGGTGTGTGGGGTGAAGAGAAGATGAAAGGGGGTTCAGGGAACAGCATGATGGATGGAAGAGGTGAGAGAGGCTGTGGCACAAAAGAAGAAAGTATATAATGAGTGGATGAGAAACATGGGCGTCGAAGAAGCTGAGAGACTGACGAGAGAGTTATATGTAGTGGGGAGGAGAAAGGTGAAAAGATTAGTAAGAGAGAGGTGAAAAGATTAGTAAGAGAGAGTAAGCAGAGAGTGGATGAGGAATTTGGAAGGAATTTGAGTGCAAAGTGGAGGGAATATAAGAAAATGTTCTGGAAAGAGGTAAAGAGAGCTAGACAGGGTGCCAACGAAGTTAGTGGGGGTGTGAAAGATAAAAATGGTAGATTACTAGTGGAGAAGGGAGAAAAAGTGAACAGATGGAGAGAACATTTTAATGAATTGTTGAACATAGAGAATGGAAGAATGCAAGTATAAGTGGCTGGGGAATGGTGGGGAGGAGGAGGGTTGTGAGAAGAGAGGAAGAAATCAGTAGTATGGAAGTGGTGGAAGCAATGAAGAAAGTTAAAATGGGGAAAGCCCCAGGAATTGATGAAGTGTGTGGTGAAATGCTGAAGCATGGGGGAGAGATAGTAATAGAATGGATGTGGAAGGTGTGCAGATTGGCCTGGGAGGAAGGTAGAGTCCCGGAGGATTGGAAGTCAGGTATAATTATTCCTCTGTACAAAGGAAAAGGGGAAAAATAAGTGTGTGGTAATAATAGGGGCATTTGCCTTCTTAGTGTAATAGGAAAAGTATATGGTAGGATATTTATTGACAGAGTTAGGGAAATAAGAGAGGAATTAGTTGGAGAAGAACAGGGAGGTTTTAGGAATAGAAGAGGTTGTGTAGATCAGATATTCATTCTTCGATCTTTAGTGGAAAAGTTTCTAGATAAGGGAAAGAAGTTGTATGCAGCCTTCATGGATTTGGAGAAAGCATATGACAGGGTGGATAGACAAGGATTGTGGGAAGTACTGTATTAAGAATATATGGAGTGGATGGGAAGTTGTTGAAGGCAGTGAAGAGTGTGTATGAAGGTGCTAAGGCTGCAGTGCATGTGGGTGGCAAACTGAGTGAATCTTTTCATTTGAAGGTTGTATTGAAACAAGGATGTGTCATGTTGCCATGGTTGTTCAATCTGTACATGGATGGGGTTATAAAAGAGATACAAGGTCGGGCAGTGGATGTTGTGGCGGCCCTAGTGAGAGAGGGGAGTGTTTGGAAACTCCCTGTTCTGTTGTTTGCAGATGATACTGTGTTGTTGAGTGAAGATGAAGGAGAGCTACAAGGCTTGGTAGATGAGTTTGGGAGAGTGTGTAAGAAACGAAATCTAAAGGTGAATGCAGGGAAGAGTAAAGTGATGGTCTTCGAGAGAAGTGAAGCCAGTGAATGTACAGAGAGATTGGATAGGGAGGATATGGAGAATGTGAGTGCATTTAAGCACTTGGGTAGTGTGATGAGTAAGGATGGAAGTCTGGAGGGTGAAGTGCTTGAAAGCGTGCAGCAGGGAAGGAAGGTTGCTGGTTCGTTGAAAGCAGTGATAAGAAACAGGGAAGTGAGCATGGAAGTGAAAAAGTTGTTACATGACAGTAATGTGATACCAACTCTAACACATGGAAGTGAAGCTTGGAAGGACAGAAGTCAAGAGTGAAAGCAGTGGAAATTAGTTATTTAAGAGTAGCATAGAGAGACAGACTAAAAAATGAGGAAGTGAAGGAGCGTTGTGGTGTGGATGTGGACATGATAGGAAGCATTAGGAGAAACACATTAAGGTGGTCTGGGCATGTGGAGAGGATGGAGAGTGATAGACTGATGGGGAGAGTGTATGTGAGTGAGGTGGAGGGAGGGAGATGGAGGGGGAGGCCGAGGATGAGATGGAAGGATGGCGTGGAGAGGTACATGAGAGAGGGGGGTGTGAGTTGGGAGCGGGGTAGTGAAATGGCGGGGGACAGAGCGACATGGAGGCGATTTGCTTGTGGCCACCCCGTGCGGGATGAGGCGTCTGGTAATAGATAGATAGGTATATTTTGTTCTCCAATATTTTTTTGATAGAAAGTCAAATGTCAGTCATCTGAGATATACTGTATGTAGTACTAAAATAATTTTCCTTGAGAACATAGGTCTATAAGAAAACACCTCAAATCCCTGTGTCACTTTTGTTCATATATCCATCCATCCATCATCCAATCATACGATGCCCCGTGAGGAGCGTAGGAGCCCGGGGCTAGGCAAGTTGGTCCTGACATTTAAGATGAGAGTGACCAGTCTCACTCATCGCTGAAGGGCACAACATGAGCAATAAACCCCAACCACCCCTTGGATATAAACCTTCACCGGCTCAGTCCGACGGGAGCTCCAAAATTACCCACTAAACCACCAGGCGCCATAATTTGGTTGTATGGTTACTACCCATCATAGTAAATGGTTTCCTGATGTACAGGAAATCATTTGGCTTGTCACTCAGTGTAGAGTCACCCATAGGCAGAAGGAAGGGAAAAGAATGGAGGAAAGAAAGATGGAAGATGGAGTGTAAAGTCACCCGTAGGGCAGAAGGAAGAGGAAAGAATGAGGTAAAGAAAGACAGAAGAGGAAGGAAGGAGAGGAAAGGGCAGACACCCAAGTGCAGCACCACATCGAGAGTGAATGGTGAGCACCTCCACCTCCCACATTTGTTCATATATACTGGCATTTTTTCCATCTTTATTGGGTGTTTTATAAGTGACAAAGGTGGTCAGGAACCTACCCCCCCTATTTCTTAACAATCTTATAGGAAAAATTGGTTCGTTATTCAACCACCTTTTACGGAATGCATCCCTATCGAATAGTGGGGGATAGGTTTACTATAATTCATTTACAGTATTTACTCTTCGTATGTTCATGACATTTATCATCTACTGTATTTCTTTTCGGCAAGCACACCCGCCCCACCATAGCCATCCATACTTCCCTTCTAAAGAACTTGAAAGTATAATCCTTCCCAGCATTCATCCTTGCTGATTCCCTTATACCTAGCTTCTTTATGCAACAGATGGCCACCCACCTCCTGCCTAAAGTCTGTACCCCCTCCTCCCTTCTGCCTCTCACACTACCAGCATTCCAAGATGCCACTCAGAACCCTTCAGGTGATATACAGCAGTTCATTCTGGCTTGCTTTTTACATTATATTGGGTTTTTCTCAGTTAGGTAAATATAAGGTGGAGATCGACCACAGGCCCTGCCATCTCCTACAGCTGTGAGCCCAGGCGGAGGATCTGGGACTCATAGCTCACCACCCAAGGCCAGTGGCTATGCCAGTGGCCTTGGGGCACTCTACCAGAGCAGCCAACACTAGCTGTAATATGTATTTATAATCGTTTCGTTTAGTTTTTGAAGGCTCCAACATGCTTGCATGCGTCGGCCTTGGTCACCTAATGGTGGCTCTCCATGCTGCTCGATCCCTGCCATCCTCCCTGTTCAGTCCCTTAACCCTTAAGTCACACTTAATGACCTCGTCCCATGTCTTTCTTGGTCTACCCCTCCCAACCCCTCCCCCAATATTAACACCTCTCACCCTCTGTACCCAATTGTCATCCCCCATCCTCTCCACATGTCCAAACCACCTCAGCCTACCTCTCCTCATCACAACACCAATACACTCCAGTCCCATCCTACCTCTCAACTCTTCCATCGTAAACCCAGCCCCCCCAGGCCTTGCACGCAGGGACGCACTGCACATCCACCTAATCATTGTCATTTCTGTACGTTTAAACCTGCGAATATCCTCTTCCTTTACTGCCCAGGTCTCACTACCAAACAGCATCACACTCCTAACACATGCTGCATACAAAGACCCCTTAGCACGTAAGGAGAGTCCTCTCAGTGTCAGGAGAGGCAACAGCTCCCTGAAATTCTTCCAACCACTTCTCACCCTAGCAACCGAGCTAACTCCAGCCCCACCTCTGGCACATAACATGTCTCCCAAATAACGAAACTCCTCCACACACTCAAGAGACTCACCTGCAAATTCAACCCTCTGACGCCTAACAATCTCCACCTGCTCTCCCCGACACGCCGCACACATGAAATCAGCATCATCTCGCAGTCTACCTCTAATACCACTACATCTCTTGTGCACCCACTTATCACAAACACTACACAAGATGGAATTACTTCCCATACCCTTGTGGCAAACTGCACATGGCCACTCTCCCTCTCCTCTGATTGTACCGCCACCAACCCTAGATATCATCACTTTTGTTTTATCTGCATTTACCCTTAAGCCCTTGTACCCCATACCATCTCTCCACTTCTTAAATCTTTCCTCCGCCTCCTTTTCGTTCTCTGCAATCAACACCAAATCATCAGCATACAGCATCTCCCATGGGAGTCCATCTCTGAAGTCACGTGAGAGGGCTTCAAGCACCATGATAAACAACGAGGGACTCAAAACTGACCCCTGATGCATACCAACATTCACGGAAAACTCATCACTCAAAGCTCCATTCACTCTTACCTGGGTGCGAGCATCCATGTACATGGCCATAACCACCCTAACCAGCCACTCTTCCAACCCTAGCTTTCTCATTGCCCACTTCACCACCTCTCTAGGGACTCTGTCAAAGGCCTTCTCCAAATCAACAAAAACAAAATACAATTCCCTTTTCTTTCCAATATATTTTCCCTGAAGCTGTCAAACAATGAATATGGCATCAGTGGTCCCCCTGCCTGGCATAAACCCAAACTGCATCTCATCGATATTTACTCTTTCTCTAATCATACCTTCTAGAACTCTCTCCATTACTTTCGTTATCTGATCTAAGAGCTTTATACCTCTGTAATTTCCCCTTTCCAGGGCATCACCCTTTCCTTTGTACACATTTACAATTACACTCTTCAGCCAATCATCTGGGACAACACACTCATATATAATCATATTTATAAGGTCAGTGACTAACCTCACCCCAGTATCTCTTGAGGCCTTCAACATTTCGGCAGTCAACCCAGACACACCTGCCACCTTCCCCACCCGCATCCTGCATATTGCCTGACTCACAGTAGCAGCGTCAATCAAAGGCCAAGAGCCAAACACTGGATCAGCTGGCTCCAAACCTTCTCTATCACAATCAAACTCCTCATTCAACAATTGGCTATAATGCTCTCTCCATGCATCTTTAATATCCTCACTGTTCACCACAACCCTTCTATCATCATTCTTCACACACTGCTCACCTACAATGTCCCGATTATCCCTCTTACCTGATTTGCCACCCTAAAAATCATATTTTTCCTTTCTCCATGATTTAGATTATCAAGTAAAAGTCTCTGTGACTCAGATTTCGCCCTGTATACCTCTCTTCTAGCCCTGCGCTTGGCAGCCAAGTACTCCTCTCTGTTACCACCATTTATCCATTCCCGAAAAAACCTTCTTTCCTCCTTAACTGCAGCTTCTACACCCTCATCGCACCACCAAGTTACTTTATGTCTTGGTGGGCCTCTTGTCCAACCACATATTGCATCGGTAACTCTCAAGAGGTTGTTCTTAAGGGCTCTATACTGTTCATTAACGCCTCTATCTACGGCTTCCTGTTCAGCCACCACTCTCCTCATCTCATTATAAAAGGCATCCCTTACTGATTTGTTTCCTAGCTTCCATATTTTCACCCTAGGTACATATGTCCTCCTTCTCATCGCTCGTTCCTTAAGCACCATGTCACAAATCAACAGTTTGTGCTGCTGCACACACTCCTCCCTTCCTATAACTTTAACATCTCTCACTAATCTCCTATCAACCCTCCTGACCAGAAAATAATCTATCTGACTACTATTTCCCCCGGACTCGTACGTAATCAACCGGCTGATTCTTTTCCTAAATTGTGTGTTGCACACAATCATGTCCATAGCCTCCCCAAACTCGAGTTTTCTTTCCCCTTCCACATTCCTCACACCATATGCACATCCTCCATGGACTCCTCCTTAACCTTGAGCTGCTTCACCCACATGACCATTTAAATCTCCCAGAACCACTACCTCATCATCACCCATACCACTCACTTCACGTATCAAATCATCCCGAAATCTATCCTTCTCTGCATCATCCAATCCTACCTGTGGATCATATTGTGATATAACTGAAATCAGTTTCTGCCCGATCAAAATTTTCACTACTAATATCCTATCACTTACTCTCATAACATTCATGACATATTCCACCCATTTCTCTGCAACCAACACACCCACACCCCCATATCCGTCAGTTCCCCCCTGCCAAAACAACTTATAGTAGCAATCCTTCCCAACAATCTTTCTGGCCGATCCACTCCTGTACCGGACTTCTTGTAAACATGCCACATCCACCCACCTCCTACTGAATGCCTCAACGACTTCCCCTGCTCTTCCTCTCAAACTTCCCACATTCCATGAACCCACCTTAAACCCCCTGGGTGATTTGCCCTCAGGCTTGCT